>CM055124.1:244171726-244461091 GCA_029206835.1 Rana muscosa
TAAGTGGTTAACCGGGGGTTAATTCAAGTGTGGAAAGGAGAGAGGGGGAAGCATTGGTTGACACTTAGAATGGATGGACACGGTTCATCCTATGGTCACTCATGAGGGGCTGGCGCCAATGAAGGTACTTGGTAATAATAGACCTTAAGGCCGGGTTCACACCTATGCGAATTGGTTGCGGCTTACACCGCATCCAATTTGCATAACATTATAAAATACATTGATTTCACTGAGGCTGGTTCACATATGTGTGATGCATTCGCACTGCGCATTGCGTTCTCTAGGCATTGCGGTGCGAATTCAGGCCCATTATGTTCTATGGGCACGCATCTGATTCGCACATGTGTTGCGTTCTGAACAGGGATCTTGAGGGGGAACTCCACGCCAAATTTTAAATAAAAAACCGGCATGGATTCCCCTCCAGGAGCATACCAGGCCCTTAGGTCTGGTATGGACTTTAACGGGAACCCCAACGCCGAAAAAAAACGGCGTGGGGGTCCCCCCAAAATCCATAGCAGACTCTTATGCGAGCAAGGGGGTGGGGACAAGCGTACCAGGCCGCATGCGCTCAACATGGGGGGGTGGGTGCTTTGGGGCAAGGGAGCGCCCTGTGGCCCCCCCAACCCAAAGCACCCTACCCCCATGTTGATGAGGACAGGGCCTCTTCCCGACAACCCTGGCTGTTGGTTGTCGGGGTATGCGGGCGGGGGGCATATTGGAATCCGGGAGCCCCTTTTAGTAAGGGGGCCCCCAGATCCCAGCCCCCCACCCTGTGAATGAGAATGTGAACCATGTGAATGAGAATGGGGTACATCGTACCCCTACCCATTCACCTGGTGGAAAAAAATGTCAATAAAATGTCAATAAAAACACTACACAGGTTTTTAAAGTAATTTATTAGGCAGCTCCCGGGGTCTTCTTCTGACTTCTGGGTCTTCTTCCGACTTCGGGGGTCTTCTTCCAACGTCGGGGGTCTCTTCTGACTTCGGGGGTCTCCGGTGTTGTCTCCTCGCTCTCCGGTTCTTCTCTCGCTCTCCGGTTCTTTCTAACTTCTGCCGGGCCTCCGCTATCTTCTTCCAGCTCTTTTGCTAGCAGGGGCCCAGTCTTCTTCGTCGCCTTCTTCCCTCTTCTCTCCTGGAGATGTTGATTTGTTGCTGTCTCCAGCTGTAATGCCGTGTGCGCGGAGCGCGTTCACTTATATAGGCATGGGCGTGGTCACCTGGTGATGCCACCCAGTGACCCCGCCCCCATATGACGTGACAGTCCCGGGGGAATGTGTAATGGATTAATTCTGGTCCAATCTCAGAAACTATTCTCTTCTGCCGCTGCTTCAAATCTATGTTAAAATATACATGTAGGTCTGTTTGAAGGATTGCACACTGAAATAAGACTCATCAGTATAGCTTCCTTCTCATGTATAGCTCCTGAATGGGCTCCTTTATTCCAACTCGACTTATATAAACATTATGACACAGGCACTCATCATCGCAAACATATACATATGATTGGCTGAGTTCACATATGGTCATCTTCCTCTGTGACGTCCTCTCTCTTCACGTGGCTGCATTCCATTCTCTCTTCGCCATATTGCTTCGTTCGATGTGTTGGGCCGGATGGAGGGACTTAGGGCAATGAGTCCAGCAGTGAGGGGGTGGGGTGGAGAACTCCACTCTGAGCTCAATATCTCTGTCATATGGTTACTCAAGGAAAATAATACTGTCGTAATAAGATTTAACAAAACACACACAACATATTAACCTATATTAAATTTCTAATATGAACACCAACAAGCTTCTTATTGTAGAGCATATCTTAACATATATATATATATGTCCTTTACAGACCGATCCCATAAAAAGGATGGTAATTATCCTAAATTCCTGAGGTGGGTAGTAACAAACTATGTTAGCAGCTGGGCTCAAAAACTATTTAACCCATTGCTAAACTTCTCAAACTATATTTAAGTAGATACCAGAGAGAGGAATCGTTTATAAAAAATATTCATTTTATAAACTCCATCACAAATGATGGGACTGTGACGTCATATGGGGGTGGGATCACCGGGTGACATGCCATGAATGTCATCATTGGATCCGAGCTACCAACAACGAGGTGGTAATGTATGGCAATGCGTGCATACTGAATACATGTTAATACAGCCTGAAGCCTCTATTGATCAACTTAATTGACTCACGTCATGCTCTCGCTTCACATTATTATCACATGTGATTGCTAGATACCTTCCTCATGCTAAATATTACAGCTGGCCAAGTCTGATGGCTCATGAACAATGTGACCAATGACATGTTAGTGCTATGGAAGTGTTCTGGAAAATGATTGAACTCTTTGGAATTATTTGACTGACTTGAAGTTTATTATAACCTGAGTGCAACCCAGATGAAAATTTCCTGTAGTGTAGATCTTTTTATCAATTAATTTTCCAACGTACCCTAAACTTAAGGACTATTATTACCAAGTACCTTCATTGGACCGTGTCCATCCATTCTAAGTGTCAACCAATGCTTCCCCCTCTCCCCTCCCCTTTCCACACTTAAATTAACCCGATGTTAGCCACTTACTAATTGGTTCAAATAGGGAACATACTTGATCCCACTGCATCAGCTTTAATTGCTTGATTTGTGTGGTGACAGTGGGTTAATGCAACACATCCGGACTTGCCCAGTGTTTTATGTATTGTTTTTTATGTTTGTCCTGGTTGTCAATCTGTCTACGGTAATTAATTAAATGTTTGATTGTATTCAATCAGTTTTAAGTAACTGCACTTTTCTAGTATGACCTTTGACACAATACCTTAATTGTTATAGGAATAAAGTCTTAAAATTTGAATCATTCTAGTCTGATCAATTATTGTTGCCAGTAGTAACCCCTTTCTGGCCTGCCTTACCCCAGGCCAAAACCCCCCGTTCCTTTTATATAAAACATTTGTTGTCGGAAATTCCGACAACAATTGTCCGATGGAGCATACAGACGGTCGGATTTTCCGACAAAACCTTTCCATCACACATTTGTTGATGGAAAATCTGATCATAAACGAGGCTTAACAATGACAATAAACATTTTGGCTGAAAGTATTGTTAGTCAGTGGATGACTTTAAAAATACCTCCCCCTAGCATTGGTGGTCAGAGGCTGGTTGGCTGAAACAGTAACTTACCCGCAACCCTCCAGTACTGGTGGTTAGTAGCTTTCTGGCTGGAACACTAACCCACTTCCACTCAGCACTGGTGGTTAGGGGCTGGAAGCACTCCATGGGTGGAGCCAAATCTCCTCTCACACTAATATCTCCTTCTGCTAGCTAGAGTCTTTTTTTTTTTAGTGCCAGGTGCCAAAATGCTGAAAGCATTCCAGTAAATGGCACACCACTCCTATTGAATTATGCCTATTGGATTGGGGCACCCTGTAAGGGGCACCCTGTAAGTGGCGCCATTCAGTGCAGATCACACTTTTAATGTCTGCAGTGAGCGCAAAGTAAACCCTTTCTCTCTTGGGGCCAATGTGCGTTAAATGCACTATGCACATTAGGTTGAACCCTTGAGGGGGAGTGAAGAAAACGACAAATGAGGGGAGTTCTAGTGTCCCAGAAAACAAAAAACAAAATGCTCACTATAGCAATAATTAAATTTTTCCTTTCCCCAATTTTAAGCATTTATACTATGAATAGCCACCTACAGTTTAGAAATGTTACCAGTATTCACCAGCTCAGACCTAATATGCTTAACAGAAAATAAGTTGAATGGTGTATGTGACATGGGATGTGCTTTTTCCTTCCAGTGACCAATGTGAAGAGAAGGAAATTGGACTCAAGGCGGCAATTACACATGTTGTAAAATTCGATCTCAACCAGGAAAATCTGACAGACCCAATTGAGCTTCCACAAGCCGACTGCCTTCTGTTCTGGTGTATTCTGGAAACCATCAGCAAAGACCTTGAAGATTTTGTGAGAAACTTCAGGAAATTCTCAAAGCTTCTAAAACATGGCGGGAACTTGATGTTTTATGGAGTTTTAAATAACACATTCTATATGGTTGGGGGGGAGAGGTTTCATATGGTAAAGTATAATGAAAGCGACTTGAGAAGCATGCTCAGTAATGAGGGGTTTGTTATCACCCATTTGGAGGTTTCTCAAAGAAAGGCTGTGACTGATCTGTGTGATTTTGATTCAGTTATTTTCTGTACAGCCTTAAAAGAACAGAAGCTTTAGGCATCATTCACACCATTGTGTTAGAAAGTGTGCATGTATTTTAATCAAAGAGCATAATGTGTTTTTAGTGCAATTTTAGTGCATAATGTTAACATGTAATGCAAGGCAAAATGCAGGCTATGTGCGCTTTGGGTGCGTTTGATTAGGATATAGGAATTGAGTACTTTCAGATTTTAAGATCCTGCATTATAGGGCATAAAAGGCCTCATTCACATCAGCATACTTAAAGCCCGTACACACGATACGCAAATCAGACAGAAAACATTTGTATGACGAGCTGTCTGCCGATTTTGGGATCATTAGTACAGTGCTTTCGACAGCCGATTTTGCTTTTTCGTCAATTAAAAGCTGGATGTGCTGACTAATAAAATTTTTGGCGGATGTGAACTCAACATCCGATTTTCGTTTCATTAGTACGGTTTTTGTACAAAAAAATCATAAGAGCAATGCTCAGAAAGAAAAGAATACATACAAAACTATTCAACACATTACGTCACTTCTGATGTTGTATTCTGTGGTATGAAAATGTTTGTATTGTGAGTAACCACTTCACTTTCGACATGAGGCTAGCATGCCACAAAAAACACATGTTCTGTCATCCAAAAATCTAAGCGCGTGTACGAGGCTTTAAGCGTACACCCGTATGAGGGCCGTGTTTTGCCTGAATGGGGTGAACAGGTGTTCTATGCATCCACATACAGGCAGTCTTATACATGTCAATTGGGATGCAGCGACTGCACAGAAACAGCTGCAGCTCCTCATTTGACTGTGTGGGTGCGGGTGCACTTCCCTGAATGCAAACAGTGTGAATTCGGGGACCTGTAACCATGGCTCTTTATTTAGAAACATTTTTCACCAGGCCACCTATGTACTAATTGAAGTATTAAAGTGGAGTTCCACCCTGAAAAAAATAAATTACAGGAAAATGCTGCAAAAAAAAAATAAAAAAATTGAAAAAAACAAACAATGTTTTACTCACCCGAAATACCTCATGCTATGCGGATGTTCCTAATCTGCCCCTTCCTAGTCCGCAGCTGGTCTTCTTCCGCATCCTCCTTCTGGTGAATGGGGCGTGCTGCCTTCTGGGAACTGTGTGTATCCCAGAGAGCAGCCGCCCATTCACAAAGCAGCGCGAGCCTCGCGCATGCGCAGTAGGAAACAGGCAGTGAAGCCGCAAGCTTCACTGCCTGTTTCCTTTACTGAGGATGGCGGTGCCGGGACCTGCAATGATCCGGATCAGCATCTGGGGGGGCCATCATAGCGGGCGAGTAAGACAGGTATGTGTCCTTATTAAAAGTCAGCAGCTACAGTGTTTGTAGCTGCTGACTTTAAAAAAAAAAAAAAAATTGCGGGTGGAATCCTGCTTTAAGGCAGTCCTCTGGACATAGAGATCACAAACCACAAACCTGTTTCCAAAACCTGAAAACAAACTGTTTATGCTAACAGGCTGTGACTATTGTTAGCTAGGCAGGCTGACAAAGATACAGAAGCCCTGAAGGCATAAGAAACGCGCTTCTTTGATTGATTTTTGAGCTAGTAAAAGGATAAAAAAACAAAATCTTCTCATTCCAGAACTTTTATTTGTGGTGCGTCAACACCTTCACTCAGCAACCCTCAATTAATTTTCATTAACCACTTCCTTCCCTTCTTCACTTCTCAATTTATTTATTTTTTTGGCTGATTTTCTTTTTACTGTTCATGAATAATCATTCTATTTTTGTCTATTGTGATTGTTTATTTTAGTCGCTTCACCTTACATATTTACCTAAAACAATAAAAATGTTTATTCATTTGCTTTGTTTCAGAAACATACTTTTTTGGGGTGTTTTTGCAATCCATGCTTTGGGTGACAGAGGGCCTTGTCCCAACACTTTATGCATTTGCTCGCTATGAATTGGTTTAATGTCCCCTTAGGCCTGGTTCACACCTCTGCATTTTTTAGTGCATTTTCAGTTTTGCAGAAACACACCACAGCCCATTTAACATGGTTTCCTATGGATGTAGTTCACATCTGTGCATTTTATGGAAATGACTAGGGACTTTTTTCTGGTTTTTGGTTCCAAAGACTTCAATGGTTAAAAAATGTGTATTGAAAAATGCAAAATGCACCTGGAATATGAAAACTGCAACCTGCATAGGTGTGAACCCGGCCTTAGGCCCCTTTCACACAGGCTGTCCGATCAGGTCCGCCTGTCAGTTTTTCAGGCTGACCTGATCGGACCCTCCATTCACCCATTTGGAGTGCTGGATGTCAGCGGTGACATGTCCGCTGACATCCGCCGCTCTCTGATCCTGTCCGCCAAATCCAGATGGGTGGTGGTCCTATTTTCCATCTGTCTGGTAGATCGGGTGAGGCAGTGCATTTTCACCCGATTTCCCCATAGGAGAGAGCAGGACTGGGTCTATCTCTGCTCTGCACAGTGAGCGGAGATTGACCTGTCATCCGCCTGGTCAGCAGGGATCATGGAAGCGATCCCCCCGTTGAGCAAGCGGAGGTGCCCATGCGAAAAGGGCCTTAGTCATGAGGCAAATTCATTGTTGGCTGAAGTAAGGTGACTTCAATTCCATTTAAAAGCACATTTATATGGCAGGCTCTGATATACCAATTGTTCAGACAGTCCAAATTTAGTTCAGTTCTCTTATAACAATTAAATGCATTTTTAATCACAGCAACAACTCCAGCTGTATGTAAGTTGCTTAGGTAGTCTCTTCATTCTCCCCATAATCTGTCCTACAATTATGTTGCAAATTTAATTAGTGATAGACTAGTGCTGGAGATAATGGTCACTCATTCATAAAGATGTCCCTGACTTATTTAAAGGGCCCAAAGCTGCAAAAGCAGGTACCATGGAGGGAAGGGGAGGTGTAAGAAAAGTAATGATTGGCTTATCGTTAATAGGGTGAAATGATGAAAGGCCTTTAACCACTTCAATACAGGGCATTTTCACCCCCTTCCTGCCCAGGCCAATTTTCAGCTTTCAGCGCTGTCACACTTTGAATGACAATTGCGCGGTCATGCAACGTTGTACCCAAATTAAATTTTGATAATTTTTTTCCCCCACAAATAGAGCTTTCTTTTGGTGGTATTTGATTACCTCTGCGGTTTTTTTTTTTTTGCACAATAAGCAAAAAAGACCGACAATTTTGAAAAAAACACAATATTTATTACTTTTTGCTATAATAAATATCCCAATTTTAAAAAACAAAAAAATTTTTTTTCCACAGTTTAGACCGATAAGTATTCTTCTACAGATTTTTGGTGAAACAAATCGCAATAAGCGTATATTGATTGGTTTGCGCAAAAGTTATAGCGTCTACAAAATACAGGATAGATGTATGTCATTTTTATTATAATTTTTTTTTTTTTTACTACTAATGGTGGTGATCTGCGATTTTTATCGTGACTGCAACACTTTTGACACTATTTTGGGACCATTGACATTCATAAAGCGATCTGTGCTATAAAAATACATTGATTACTTTATAAATGTCACTGGCAGGGAAGGGGTTAACACTAGGGGCGCTGAAGGGGTTAAATGTGTGTCCTAGGGAGTGATTTTAACTGTGGGGGGAGGGGACTGATGAGGGGGAGGAGACCGACCGGTGTTCCTATATACAAGGAACATACGATCAGTTCTCCTCTCCCCTGACAGGACGTGGATCTGTGTGTTTACACACACAGATCCACGTCCCTGCTCTGTGATGAGCAATCGCGGGTGCCCAGCAGACATTGCGGCCGCCGGGCACGCGCATCGGGTCCCCAGTGATGCGGCCGCGTGTGCGCTTGCCACAGTGTCGGGAAGACAAAGACGTCATATGACATCCGCCCGGAGGGAGGAAGGGTTCCTGCCGCCGTCATTTTACAATAAGGCGGTAGGCAAGTGGTTAAACTAGACATGTGCAATTCGTTTAGTTCCGAATTCGTTTTTTAACGAATTTTTATTATTTTGTTAAATCCGACTTTTCGAATTTCCGAAATTCCAAATTTTCGTAATTTCGGAAATTTAAATATTCTGAAATTCGTAATTTCGGAAATTCGAAAATTTGGAAATTCGAAAAGAGGAAATTCGAAAATTTGAAAAGCGTTAATTTGAAAATTCGAAAATTAGAAGTTAGGAAATTAGAAAATTCAACATTTCGGAAAATTCGAAAGTTAGGAAATTCAAAAATCCAAAATTCGGAAATGTGAAGGTCGGTAATTTGACAATTCGAAATACGAAATTCCAAAATTCGGATTTCGAATTTCTGATGGTCTAATTTCCGAAATTTTGAATATCCTCATTTTGAAATTCGGGAAATCCGAAATTTCGGACATTTGAAAATTCGGAAATTCGTCATTTCGGAAATTCGAAAATTTGAAAATTCGGAAATATTAAATTCTATATTTCAGAAATTTGGTGATTAGGTATTGGAATTTCCTTTCAAACTTGGCTGTTAGTGAACGTAACGAATACGAATTCATCCAAAGTTACGAATTATCCAAAATAACGAATGCTGCATCTAAACGAATGGAACGTAACGATATCTAATAATAATGATAATAAAACCTTTTTATTATTATTATTTATTATTAATTTGTTCCATTCTAAATTCAAAGTTAGGAAATTCGAACATCGGAAATTCAAAAATTCGAAACGCGGAAATTTGAAAAATCTAAATGCGGAAATTCGAAATTTGAGAATTCCATAATTCCAAAATTTAAAAATCAATTATTTTTTATTATTATTATTATTTATTATTAATTTGTTCCATTAAATTTGTCTAGAGGCAGCATTTGTTATTTCGGATAATTCGTAACTTCAGATAAATTTGTATTCGTTACATTCCCTAACTGCCAAATTTGATAGGAAATTCCAATACCTATAATTTAATAGTTATTATTAGTTAGTTATTATTTCGAATTTTACTGATTTTTCCTTCTTTAGCAACCAGATGTCCCCAGGATAGGGGCAGCACAACACACGTCCACCCAAACAGCCGTCCAGTTGGCACAGAACCCCAAGCAGGCCAAGGGACTTAAAAAAAACCCTGACAATTGGCTGAGACACCCCATTCGTTCATAATCTGTCCTTGCCCTTGTTTTATCTAATGTCACCAGCTACAATGCCACCTAGTGACAGAAGAGAGAAGTGCAGCAATTCCAGAATTAGGGGAATTCAATTGATCTCCTAACAACTGGCCGAGGCAACTATCACCTGGCAACTACCGTATATACTCGAGTATAAGCTGAGATTTTCAGCCCTTTTTTTGGGGCTGAAAGTCCCCCCCTCGGCTTATACTCGAGTCATCGAAATTTTTACATTGTAAATATTACCTGTAAAGAAGTTGCGGCTGCAGCGTCCATCGTTCAAAATTCCGCGGCGTCCATCGTTCAAATTCCGCGGTCTCTTCCTGTTCCTTCCGTGATAGGCGAATCTCATCAGACACTCTCCGCCTATCACGAACGTTCTCTCATCCTCAGTTTTCCAGCAGACGTCTGTGATTGGCGGAACACCCAACACAGTGTCTGCTGGGAAAACTGAGGATGAGAGAATGATCGTGATAGGCGGAGAGTGTCTGCTGAGAATCGCCTATCAAGGAAGGAACAGGAAGAGACCGCGGAATTTGAACGATGGATGCCGCGGAATTTGAACGATGGACGCCGCAGCTTCTTTACAGGTAATATTTACAATGTAAAATAGGGAACAGCAAGCTAGGGAACAGTGGACAGTGAGGCATCGGCTTATACTCGAGTCAGTAAGGTTTCCCAGTTTTTTGGCAACATTAGGTACCTCGGCTTATACTCGAGTCGTCTTATACTCGAGTATATACGGTAAATTTGATAGCAACCCTGCCTAAACATCAGGGTGCTACAATATAAATTCATATATATATATATATATAACTTGTAGAAAACGAGGTGAATTAATAAAACAAATAAAACTTGCAACATTAGTTCACACCAAACAGCGCTAAAAAATTAATCTAAAATAATAAGTAGACTCGTGGGCAAGCCACTGATAAAAAGTCTTAGACGTGGTGTTGTAACAAAGTCAGTCCAGAGAATAAAGAGGTGAGTATCAACAATTGTCCATAAGTGTGCACCTTCCACCAATACAGAATTCAATTGCACTCCACCGCGTGATGAAATAATCCCCTCTGGGGTTCAAACTCACCAGAACCACAAAACAAATGTGCCTTCAGTAATATTGGTAACATCAGCTACTCTGTCCTGGCTTGTCACTCCTTAAACAGATCCACCAATGTGCTGGGCTCCACAGCAGCTCATAAATAACAGAAAATGACAGCAAACATAGCGTAATCCTGTTTATTAGATAAACTGCTTCCCATACATCAGAAGACCCCTTAAAAAACCTACGTACAATAAAACAGCAGTAAAAAAGCATATAGTGGCCTCAGAGGGCGCTATCACCGTTCTCAGTCGTCCCGCAGAGCGTCCACAAGTCCTGCAGACACTTCCTGATGGAGATGGAAGGCGGTGGAACGCAGCCTTGGAGCGCACTCGTCACTTCCGGGTTGTGTGTAGTCGTCGTTACGCCCTGACGCGTTTCGTCATGTGACTTCAACAGAGGGCGTAATAGAGCGACGTACACACAGTCCGTAAATACCTCCGCTCATAGAGCGGCAGCCAATCAGCGCACCATGGCAACTGATGACAGGCACTAGCATCTGTCGCCTGATAGGTCGCTGACGGCCAGCCACCTTAAACATAGAGCGCGGAGGTACTTATGAAAACAAGTTCTATAAACATACATCTTACGATACCAGTAGATGCTGGATGGTATTAAAAATAAAAATAAAACCATAGTTATGGGAAAAACAATAATATTTAAGCACATGGGAACAAAATTGAGAGAAATCTTACTAGTAATATTAATTTACTATAGTTTAAAAAATGTCATAAAATCAGTGCAATAAGATATATGTGTATATATAAAAATACACAGCGGAGTCACTGAGTGATTACTCCGTCATCATATAATTAATGACAGATTGTTGTCTCTAATTATATATAAGATAATGTATTCCATTAGAACCAGTAAATGCTGAGACTGGTAATACTGTCAGTGGGAAGAATAAAACGCACAACAAGACGCTATCACCACTGACATATTAATCAGCAAGGCTGGTTATAGCTAATCTAATGGATACCAATGTATCAATCAATCGATGGAAATATGGACCAAATCTCAGATATAAATAAGAGAATTAAACGTAAAGGTAGATAAGATATATATAAAATGTTTTTTTAAAAACTTAATAAGAAAATGAGAGTGTCTCACATCCAGATAAGATATATATATATATACACATACACATAAAATCAAGGATAAATCGATAATTATAAATCAACATATAAAATATGTAAAATCTATCATATATATGTGTCTCATAAAACACGGTAAGAATGTGATAATATGATGTTAGATATCCATTAAGATTAATTTAAAAATAAAATAAAATAAAACAACCATATAAAAGAATGTTGGTTGCTCTATAGGTATGAGGATTAGAGATCATTGATAAAACAATTTATGTCTAAATCAACATTCAACCCTTTCGGAGAGAGTGTGTCAATCAAGAAGATCCACTGGGTTTCACGCTTCGAGAGCTCCCGTACCAAATTTGATCCCCTCCAAAAAGGTTTGAGATGATCTATACCCCAGAATTTCAATCCAGATGGGTCCTGATTGTGGTACAACTTAAAATGTAGTGAAACATTGTGGTCCTTGAAGCCTAACTTAATGTTGGCTATATGCTCAGCGATCCGAATTCGCAAAAGTCTCTTAGTGCGACCAATATAAATCAGACCGCATGGGCACTGTAAGGCGTAAACTACATAAGCTGTATTGCAGGTGATAAATTCTTTTATCTTAAATTCTTTCTGGTTTGAGGTAGATGTAAAGCTATTCAGTGCTCTTATCGGTGTTCTGACCTCTTTGCATGCACGACATCTTCTGCATGAGTAAAAGCCATCATGGTCCCAGATAGAAGGAGGTCTTGGTGGAGGGTCGATGACTTTTTTGACAATTTTATCCCCATAATTAGGAGATCTTCTATATATGAAGCCAGGGATTGAGGGTAATGAGGGTTTCAAAATTCTATCCATTAATAGAACGTGCCAATGGTTTATAAAGATAGCTTCAACTTCTTTATACTGGGAGTGGAAGCCAGAGATAAAACTCCATTCCTGCTTATTGATCTTCGGTGTTAGTGTTGTATCAGCCAGAAAATGTGTCCTGGGTACCAGAGAGATATCTTCAATAATACGATCCAGAAACTGTTCTCGGTAGCCTTTTTCAATGAATTTATTCCTTATGACCAGCGCTTGTGTTTTGTAATCAGCAGTTTCTGTACAGTTTCTTCTTATTCTGGTCAACTGTCCCTTAGGAATATTTCTTAGCCACAACGGATGATGACCACTTTGTGTGGGGAGGTAGCTGTTAGAGTCAGTAGGTTTAAAATATACTGTGGTACCGAGTCTGTCACCGCATCTATATATATTAACATCAAGAAAATGAATATTCTTATCACTAATTTCATAGGTGAGTTTAATATTGTTGGTGTTATCATTCAACTCCTCCAGGAATAATTGCAAAGTGGACAGCGGACCTGACCATATAAAGATGAGATCGTCAATATAGCGTCTATACAGTAGCAGTGCATCTCTTTTCACAGAAAAAATGGTTTTATCCTCCCATTCCCCCATAAAGAGGTTAGCAATACTCGGGGCGAACTTAGCGCCCATTGCAACTCCACGTTTTTGTAGGTAAAAATTGCCATCATACCAAAAATAGTTGTGTCCTAGGCAGTAATCAAGAGCGTTCCTTAGGAAGATCTTATGATTATGTGTTAGATCATCTCTTTGGCTGAGAGCCCAGTTCAGAGCTAAGAGAGCATCATCGTGCTGGATCACTGTATATAAGGAAGAGACGTCTGCGGTTATCAAATAAATCTCTGTTTTTCCTGTTAGATCAATTGTTTCCAATAATTATAATAGGTTTTTTGTATCCCGAAGATAAGCCTTGGTCATAGTCACACTCTTTTGGAGGAACACATCAAGATATTGTCCAATTCGAGATGATACTGATCCTATTCCATTTACTATGGGCCTCCCTGGAGGGGAATGGATATCTTTGTGGATCTTTGGTAGCGTGTAGATAGTCGGTATCCTACAGCTACTGGGAACCAGATATCTTCTTTCCTTGTCTGTCAGTACCCATTTGACAAAACCAGACCTGATAAGGTTTTCTAGATCAGCTTCATATTGCGGGGTTGGATCTCTTTCTAACTTTTTATATGTGTCATCATCAATTAGCATCCCAAGTAATTGTTTATGATAAAACTCCTTGGTCAGTATAACAATACCTCCTCCTTTATCAGCCGGTCGTATCACCAATTCTTTTCGTTTCTCCAATAATTCAATCCCTTGCTGTATGTGGCGTGGATTCACATCTTTCTTAGGGATGAGGCCTTCTAGATCGCGAAGTACTAGACCTTTAAATACATCCACTTGTTGATTAGCCGTGTTTAGGGGATTAAATAGTGACTTATTTCTAAGTCCATTATCATTAGATATAGATGCTAAATTAATGGTTGGTTGTGAATTCTTATTAAGGAAGTATTTCTTCATATTTAATTTTCTTACATATTTATGGACATCGATAAACACATCAAACTTGTTGACAGGTCTTTTCAGACCACATTTGAGGCCAAGATGTAGAATGTTGGTTTCCTTATGGGTCAATTCGATATCTGTTAGGTTAAAAATGCCACCTAGTCTCTGTCTCTTTTCTTTCTTTTTCTGGAGCCTTCTCCCGGCTCTACACCCTCTTGATCTCCTCTCCATGGGTCTTGATATGAGGCTTGTTCTCTCTCCCACCAGGGGGGTTCCCTCCATTGGGGTCCCCTTTGGTCGTTTATAGGTTGTGGTTGCATCGGGTTCCTCCCTCTGCGTGGAGGGTAGCCTCGACCCCTCCTCTGCCATCCTCTCCCCCTCCCTAAAAAAGGACGTGGGGATTGGTACCGTTCCCTATCATTATGTGATTGTAAGGTATCATATCTATTAGTGACTGGTACTTGGTATTGATTATTGTAATACTGTGAGTTTGCAACTCCCCCTCTGGTTGATCTACCTCTTCCTTGATAGGTACTGTTCCTTATAGGAGTGGATTGACCTACGGGAGGATATGGGGGTATAGATGCTCTCTGTTGGGTACCAGAAGATACAGCTTGGGTGTTAGATGGTTGTGGTTGCTCTGTCAAGTTATCAGCTTGTGCCACTTCCATATTAAAAACACCAGTCGTGGGACCTTTAGCTTGTTGCCATAAATAAATTGTGTTTGTCTGGAAATCTCCCATGTCCCTGTGGAACTTCTTGATTTTCTTTCTTTGTGTGTCCTTATCTACCTTCTCCAGTTTCTTTTTTATTCGTGTATTAAAATCAATGACTTGCTGTGAATCCTTAATGGGTTCAAGTTGTGCCTTAAGCTCATTGATTCTTGTTTCTAAATGTACCATTTTTGTGCGTTTTCTTTTTAAAATAAGTTCCTGGAGCCTAAGGCCCATCCCATTAAAAAATTCCAGCCATTCATGCATAGACTCTGGGTCATCAAGACCATCCTGTGGGATTACCTCCCAACGCAGGCTTCTAATAATAATTCTATCCTTTATATATTGTTCTAAAGTAAAAATATCCCACCATGTGCGAACTTGTTTTTCCAATATATTACCAAGAGCAATAATAGCTCCATTAAAATTAGTTTGAGCTGTAGTGAGCTCATTTACTGCAAAAATGCTATTCATATCCAAGTTCCTACTACTGAGGAATTGTAGGGCATCCATGGCTGCTAAGAATAAAGTAAACTAAAATGGAAATAAGGTGTGTTCAATAAAGGCCTTCTGGAGCACACACTCAGCGCCAATTCAATCCCACAAAATTTTAGTAGTAGTAAGACAGAAGCAAAAAATATATACTGATCAACTCAGAATATTTTAACTAGCTAAGCAGCCGTTGTAAAAATAACAAAATGTAGAAAACGAGGTGAATTAATAAAACAAATAAAACTTGCAACATTAGTTCACACCAAACAGCGCTAAAAAATTAATCTAAAATAATAAGTAGACTCGTGGGCAAGCCACTGATAAAAAGTCTTAGACGTGGTGTTGTAACAAAGTCAGTCCAGAGAATAAAGAGGTGAGTATCAACAATTGTCCATAAGTGTGCACCTTCCACCAATACAGAATTCAATTCCACTCCACCGCGTGATGAAATAATCCCCTCTGGGGTTCAAACTCACCAGAACCACAAAACAAATGTGCCTTCAGTAATATTGGTAACATCAGCTACTCTGTCCTGGCTTGTCACTCCTTAAACAGATCCACCAATGTGCTGGGCTCCACAGCAGCTCATAAATAACAGAAAATGACAGCAAACATAGCGTAATCCCGTTTATTAGATAAACTGCTTCCCATACATCAGAAGACCCCTTAAAAAACCTACGTACAATAAAACAGCAGTAAAAAAGCATATAGTGGCCTCAGAGGGCGCTATCACCGTTCTCAGTCGTCCCACAGAGCGTCCACAAGTCCTGCAGACACTTCCTGATGGAGATGGAAGGCGGTGGAACGCAGCCTTGGAGCGCACTCGTCACTTCCGGGTTGTGTGTAGTCGTCGTTACGCCCTGACGCGTTTCGTCATGTGACTTCAACAGAGGGCGTAATAGAGCGACGTACACACAGTCCGTAAATACCTCCGCTCATAGAGCGGCAGCCAATCAGCGCACCATGGCAACTGATGACAGGCACTAGCATCTGTCGCCTGATAGGTCGCTGACGGCCAGCCACCTTAAACATAGAGCGCGGAGGTACTTATGAAAACAAGTTCTATAAACATACATCTTACGATACCAGTAGATGCTGGATGGTATTAAAAATAAAAATAAAACCATAGTTATGGGAAAAACAATAATTTCTTTCTCGTACATCACGGGACACAGAGCGACATAGTCATTACTAATGGGTTATATAGTTACCGTCAGGTGCTGGCACTGGCAACTTCCAAAACCGGAAGTACCCTCCCCTATATAAGCCCCTCCCATCCGGGAGCACCTCAGTTTTTTGCCAGTGTCTAAGGTGTTGGCCAAGAAGAAACATGTGTTTTTCACTGAGCTTGCGTACAGGTTCTTTTGGGCCTCAGTAAGCTATTCCGGATCCGACCAAAAAAGCTTCATAGCTAAACGGTCGGTACCCGGGCCTTGCAGAGAAGAGCAAGGTTCTGCCTGTAATGCTTCTCTTAGGAGAGCTGGACCCTGGGATCCAGAGCTCTGGTCATACCCACGACCAAGATGTTTTCTGTGCAGGGTGCTATACAGGTCCAGGGGAGTGGAATCCTTGGGAACCCGGTCCCTGAAGGTTTGATTACAATGCCTGCCATGATAGGTGAAGTTTGGGCTTTTGTGGACCAAACAAAGTCCTGCGGCGGGGAACAGGTAAGTGGGGGCCCCCAGGAACTTGGTTCTATTGGGGGACCCCCAAGCCTAATTTGTCTTTCTGTCTGTTACCTAACGGTATTCCCGCTAATATCTGTGCATGCCTGTAACTACTAAAAAAATGTAATAATTTTTAATGGTGGTCAAGAAAAAAAAAAAAAAGAATGTTTTTTTATATATGTTTAGTATATTAAACTGCGGTACCTGTGTTTGTCCACTAGAGGCCGCTGTGGAATGTTTTTCTTGTCATATGGACTAGTTTCTTCTCAGAGAACAAAGTCCAGGCAGCTGGTGAGTTCTCCTACAGGAAACTGTTTCCTCTGCCATGTTGCAGTGTTCGTCTATCCCCCGGCCTGCGGCAAAGGGGGCCCTGGCTCCTGTCCCTGGTTTCCATGTTTGAAAATTAGCGCCGAGGCGCATGTGGCCGCGCGCGTGCGCGTGCACGCGCCTCTATATATAGAGGTGGCCGGAAAAAGGGGGCGGGGCCTGGGGGATGACGCTCTGTGCGCGCCGCAGCGCTTCTGCGCATGTGCGGGCGTCCCAGCAGGTTTTTAAAAAAGCCACATTATTGCAGTTAGCTGGCTATGAAGTACAGAGACAGAGCTGGCAACATTTAAAGGCATACAGCAAGCGGTTGATACAGGCATCCCCTAGAAAGGCACATTAGTAGACACCAACTGTGATATAGCAGCAAGTGTGCTAGACTATTCTCAGTAAAAGTGGTGTATTACGGCTGGAATACCTCAGCTTTAGGCTTAGGAATATGCCGTCCAGTAGCTCCGGAACTGAATCTTCCAGGAAGCGAAGGGGGTCTCATCGGGCTCTGAGGATCTTGGGCATACTCCTGCTGCACCAGTCTCCCCTGAAGTTCAGAGGTAAGTGACCGTAGAGACCCCGCAGGGGTACTTGGTACTGTGGCTGTCCTCAGTCACCTGCTCCTGTGTATGTAACAGAGGAGGTTTTTTCCTCAGCTCTGGGAGGATTAGAGAGAGATTGTCAAAATTTATCGCTGCCTCCCTGTCAGGGAAAGCACGCCCGATCTCCGTCTCCTCCTTCAGAGTGCCTGTTAGCAGAGCAACAGTCCCATACAGGGATCAACCTGCCTGAAGGGGATCAGGATAAGGTTGATTCTGTTATAGAGGAATCAACAGTGGGGGAACCTTTTCTCAGCATCTCAAGCTGAAAGATTATGGGTTCAGTCTCTGACTAACATGGTCCGATCAGCATTTAAAAATGCACCTTGCGGAACCATCAACCACTACTGTATCCTCGTTGGGGTCGCTAGAAGCCCCCAGACTGTTTGTTCTTTTCCACTTCACCCTTTACTGAAAGGGCTCATTTACCAGGATTGGGAACGTCCTGAGAAAATATTTATTCCCCCAAGAGATTTCCGGTGGTCTATCCCATGGAGGATAAGTTCATCAAAAAAAAAAAAAAAAAAAAAAATGGAAGGTCCCTACAGTGGACGCAGCCATCTCTTGTATGTATAAATCACTGACATGTCCAGTGGATAATGTCCAAATGTTCAAGAACCCAATAGATAAAAGATTGGAGTCCTTATGAAAATCTGCTTGGTGATACAACCAGCAGTAGCAGCTATTGGGGTCTGCTAAGCAGTGAAGGATCAGTTGAAACAGGTCTTGAGGGACTTGACAGATCAGCAGGCTTTGCCCTAGCTGATCTACCTAGAGCCTTAGGCTTTGCGGTTGACGCCATAGAGGATTCAGTCCATCAGGCCCTCCCGCCTTACGCTGTCTATAGTACATATGCGTAGGCTCCTATGGCTCAGAAACTGGTCTGCTGAAGCTCCCTGTAAAGAATGGCTGGTTAGCGTCCCATTTCATGGTGAACGCTTATTCAGGGAAAACCTGGACAAATATATCCAGAAAATTTCCAGCGGTAAAAATACGCTCTTGCCGGTTAAAAGCAGAGTTAGAGGTCCCTCTTTAAGAGGCCTGCTTCTCCAGTCCCTGGGGCATCGGCTGTGTAACAGTTCCGACGGCCTCCTCGGTCAAATCCCGGGGGTAAAAAACAGGGACAGTAGCAGGGTAATGAGAAACCCTGGGTTAGGGGAGGTACAAAACCTCCCCCAAAGTTAAATTCATGAAGCCCCCACTCAGTCGGGTGGGGGGAGGACTCCAGTTGTTCGCAAGAGACCTGGCGGGACACGATCAAGACAGATAGGTGCTCTCCGCAGTAGGTTTGGGATACAGTTTGGAGTTAAAAGACTCTCCTCCTTCCCATTTTTGAGGTCAAACGTGCCAAGGGATCCCCGGAAGAGAGAGTCCCTCCTGTTGGCACTAGAACAACTATTGTTCCAAGGAGTAATTATGGAGGTTCCCCTGGAAGAATGAGGGTTCGGGTTTTACTCAAACCTCTTTACAGTCCCGAAGCAAACGCGGACGGGAGGCCCATATTAATTCTAAAAGGGCTATACAAATTCCTGTATATCAGGACTTTCCGATGGAGTCGATCCGATCGGTGGCCACTGCCCTACAAGGGGAGGATTGGTTAGCCACGATCGACATCAAAGATGCTTATTTGCACATTCCCATCTTTCCAGTCCACCAAAAATTTCTACGCTTTGCAGTAGAAGGGCGCCATTTTCAGTTCAGAGCCTTACCCTTCGGTTTGGCCACAGCACCACGAGTGTTTACAAAAATTCTGGCCCTTTATTGGCCAATCTAAGAACACAAGGTGTAATGATAATGGCATATCTGGATGACTTGTTGCTGATAGACCACTCAGTGAAAAAACTAGACGTGGTCGTTCACAAGACGATCAAGTATCTGGAATCTCACGGTTGGATTATCAACCGAGACAAGTCAGCCCTAAAAACCAGTCAAAAGTCTGGAATACTTGGGGCTAAGGTTGGATTCAGGCCAGAGAAAAATATTCTTGCCTCGAGGAAAGATGTTGTCTTTGAAAGATTTGATCCACTTAGTGGGTACAAAAAAGACAGCCGTCCATACGCCTGTATATGAGGCTGCTGGGAAAAATGGTGGCATCATTCGAAGCAGTACCCTACGGTCAATTCCATTCAAGGAATTTGCAAGGGGCCATACTGTCAGCCTGGAACAAAAAAGTTCAGGCCCTAGACTTACAATGTCCTTGTCCCCTTCCGTTCGCAAGAGCCTCCGTTGGTGGTTGGTTCCCCAGAATCTGGAAAAAAGGAAATCCTTCAGTCCGATTTCTTGGAAGGTGGTCACTACAGATGCCAGCCTTATAGGCTGGGGAGCAGTACTGGAGCAATAGTCTCTCCAGGGCAGATGGTCGGATGCAGAAAAGGCCCTGCCCATCAATCTCTTAGAGATACGAGCAGCCCGGTATGCCCTAGTAGCATGGACATCCAAACTCCAAGGGTCCCCTGTCAGAATGCAATCAGACAATGCCACAGCAGTGGCATATATCAATCATCAGGGGGGCACCAGGAGTCGTGCAGCCCAGAGGGAAGTAAATTACATCCTGAAATGGGCAGAAAAATATGTCCCAGCCATATCTGCGGTATTCATTCCAGGAGTGGAGAATTGGAAGGCGGACTTTCTAAGTCGCCAGCAATTAGGCCCAGAGGAAGGGTCCCTTCACCCCGAGGTTTTCTGGACAATATGTCAGCGGTGGGGAACATCGGATGTAGATCTTCTAGCATCCAGATTCAACGCAAAGGGGGATAGGTTTGTCTCTCGGACAAGGGATCCCCTAGCTTGCGGCTCGGATGCCCTAGTGTTCCCTGGGGATCAGTTCAAGCTGATATATGCATTCACACCGCCACAATGGTTACCTCGATTACTCCGCAGAATCAGGGTAGAAAAGAAACCAGTGATTCCGGTGGCTCCAGCGTGGCCCCGAAGAGCGTGGTACGCGGAGATTGTAAAATTTCAGTGGGGAGTCCTTGGACTCTCCCACGTCGTCCGGCTTTCGCAAGGACCGATATACCACCCTTCCTTACCAGCCCTAGGTTTGACGGCCTGGCTATTGAAGCCCACATTCTAAAAAAGAGAGGGCTCTCTAATGCTGTGGTATCTACCATGATCAATGCCAGGAAGCCGGTATCCAGGCAGATCTACTATAAAATCTGGAAGGCGTACATCGCGTGGTGTGAGGCCAAGAAATGGCATCCACATAAGTACGTAATAGGTAGGATTCTGGACTTCCTACAGTGGGCTGTAGATAGGAAGCTTGCCTTGAGTACTATCAAGGGTCAGATTTCGGCCTTGTCAATATTTTTTCAAAGGCCCTTGGCTTCGCATTCACTAGTCAAAGCCTTTATACAAGGAGTGATGCGTATTAGGCCTCCGGTTAATATTCCCATATGTTCATGGGATCTAAACTTGGTTCTGTCGGTTCTACAGAAACAACCATTTGAACCATTACAGCATATTTCCTTGGTGCTTCTCACCAGGAAATTGATATTTCTAGTAGCCATTTGTTCGGCTAAAAGAGTATCGGAATTAGCAGCTATGTCCTGTAAGGAGCCATATCTGGTTATCCATAAGGACAGAGTAGTGTTACGTCCTCATCCAGCCTTTCTTCCTAAGGTGGTATCGAGGTTTCATTTGAACCAAGATGTGGTTCTTCCTTCTTTTTTCCCCAAACCTACTTCGGTAGAGGAAAAGTTATTGCATTCTTTGGATGTAGTAAGAGCAGTTAAAGCTTATCTAAAAGCCACTGCTCAGATTCGCAGAACGGATACTTTGTTTATTCTGCCGGAAGGCCCCAGAAAGGGTCAGGCAGCGTCAAAGTCTACTTTAGCCAAGTGGATTCGACAGGTCATTATGCAAGCTTATGGCTTGAGAAGGAGACCGCCTCCGTTCAAAGTTAGAGCGCACTCCACGAGAGCAGTTGGAACTTCATGGGCAGTGCATCACCAGGCCTCCCTGGCTCAAATCTGTAAGGCCGCAACATGGTCTTCGGTACACACGTTTACTAGGTCCTACCAGGTGGACGTTAGAAGTCAGGAGGATGTCGCCTTTGGGCGCAGTGTGTTGCAGGCCGCAAAAGATCCTCATGTCTGATAGCGCTCAGCTTATATATGGTGTATCCCCCCCCTCATTTGGCATTGCTTTAGGACATCCCATTAGTAATGACTATGTCGCTCTGTGTCCCGTGATGTACGAGAAAGAAAATAGGATTTTTATAACAGCTTACCTGTAAAATCCTTTTCTTGGAGTACATCACGGGACACAGAGCTCCCGCCCCTCTTTGGGGACACTTATTGCTTTGCTACAAAACTGAGGTGCTCCCGGATGGGAGGGGCTTATATAGGGGAGGGTACTTCCGGTTTTGGAAGTTGCCAGTGCCAGCACCTGACGGTAACTATATAACCCATTAGTAATGACTATGTCGCTCTGTGTCCCGTGATGTACTCCAAGAAAAGGATTTTACAGGTAAGCTGTTATAAAAATCCTATTATTTAAGCACATGGGAACAAAATTGAGAGAAATCTTACTAGTAATATTAATTTACTATAGTTTAAAAAATGTCATAAAATCAGTGCAATAAGATATATGTGTATATATAAAAATACACAGCGGAGTCACTGAGTGATTACTCCGTCATCATATAATTAATGACAGATTGTTGTCTCTAATTATATATAAGATAATGTATTCCATTAGAACCAGTAAATGCTGAGACTGGTAATACTGTCAGTGGGAAGAATAAAACGCACAACAAGACGCTATCACCACTGACATATTAATCAGCAAGGCTGGTTATAGCTAATCTAATGGATACCAATGTATCAATCAATCGATGGAAATATGGACCAAATCTCAGATATAAATAAGAGAATTAAACGTAAAGGTAGATAAGATATATATAAAATGTTTTTTTAAAAACTTAATAAGAAAATGAGAGTGTCTCACATCCAGATAAGATATATATATACACATACACATAAAATCAAGGATAAATCGATAATTATAAATCAACATATAAAATATGTAAAATCTATCATATATATGTGTCTCATAAAACACGGTAAGAATGTGATAATATGATGTTAGATATCCATTAAGATTAATTTAAAAATAAAATAAAATAAAACAACCATATAAAAGAATGTTGGTTGCTCTATAGGTATGAGGATTAGAGATCACTGATAAAACAATTTATGTCTAAATCAACATTCAACCCTTTCGGAGAGAGTGTGTCAATCAAGAAGATCCACTGGGTTTCACGCTTCGAGAGCTCCCGTACCAAATTTGATCCCCTCCAAAAAGGTTTGAGATGATCTATACCCCAGAATTTCAATCCAGATGGGTCCTGATTGTGGTACAACTTAAAATGTAGTGAAACATTGTGGTCCTTGAAGCCTAACTTAATGTTGGCTATATGCTCAGCGATCCGAATTCGCAAAAGTCTCTTAGTGCGACCAATATAAATCAGACCGCATGGGCACTGTAAGGCGTAAACTACATAAGCTGTATTGCAGGTGATAAATTCTTTTATCTTAAATTCTTTCTGGTTTGAGGTAGATGTAAAGCTATTCAGTGCTCTTATCGGTGTTCTGACCTCTTTGCATGCACGACATCTTCTGCATGAGTAAAAGCCATCATGGTCCCAGATAGAAGGAGGTCTTGGTGGAGGGTCGATGACTTTTTTGACAATTTTATCCCCATAATTAGGAGATCTTCTATATATGAAGCCAGGGATTGAGGGTAATGAGGGTTTCAAAATTCTATCCATTAATAGAACGTGCCAATGGTTTATAAAGATAGCTTCAACTTCTTTATACTGGGAGTGGAAGCCAGAGATAAAACTCCATTCCTGCTTATTGATCTTCGGTGTTAGTGTTGTATCAGCCAGAAAATGTGTCCTGGGTACCAGAGAGATATCTTCAATAATACGATCCAGAAACTGTTCTCGGTAGCCTTTTTCAATGAATTTATTCCTTATGACCAGCGCTTGTGTTTTGTAATCAGCAGTTTCTGTACAGTTTCTTCTTATTCTGGTCAACTGTCCCTTAGGAATATTTCTTAGCCACAACGGATGATGACCACTTTGTGTGGGGAGGTAGCTGTTAGAGTCAGTAGGTTTAAAATATACTGTGGTACCGAGTCTGTCACCGCATCTATATATATTAACATCAAGAAAATGAATATTCTTATCACTAATTTCATAGGTGAGTTTAATATTGTTGGTGTTATCATTCAACTCCTCCAGGAATAATTGCAAAGTGGACAGCGGACCTGACCATATAAAGATGAGATCGTCAATATAGCGTCTATACAGTAGCAGTGCATCTCTTTTCACAGAAAAAATGGTTTTATCCTCCCATTCCCCCATAAAGAGGTTAGCAATACTCGGGGCGAACTTAGCGCCCATTGCAACTCCACGTTTTTGTAGGTAAAAATTGCCATCATACCAAAAATAGTTGTGTCCTAGGCAGTAATCAAGAGCGTTCCTTAGGAAGATCTTATGATTATGTGTTAGATCATCTCTTTGGCTGAGAGCCCAGTTCAGAGCTAAGAGAGCATCATCGTGCTGGATCACTGTATATAAGGAAGAGACGTCTGCGGTTATCAAATAAATCTCTGTTTTTCCTGTTAGATCAATTGTTTCCAATAATTGTAATAGGTTTTTTGTATCCCGAAGATAAGCCTTGGTCATAGTCACACTCTTTTGGAGGAACACATCAAGATATTGTCCAATTCGAGATGATACTGATCCTATTCCATTTACTATGGGCCTCCCTGGAGGGGAATGGATATCTTTGTGGATCTTTGGTAGCGTGTAGATAGTCGGTATCCTACAGCTACTGGGAACCAGATATCTTCTTTCCTTGTCTGTCAGTACCCATTTGACAAAACCAGACCTGATAAGGTTTTCTAGATCAGCTTCATATTGCGGGGTTGGATCTCTTTCTAACTTTTTATATGTGTCATCATCAATTAGCATCCCAAGTAATTGTTTATGATAAAACTCCTTGGTCAGTATAACAATACCTCCTCCTTTATCAGCCGGTCGTATCACCAATTCTTTTCGTTTCTCCAATAATTCAATCCCTTGCTGTATGTGGCGTGGATTCACATCTTTCTTAGGGATGAGGCCTTCTAGATCGCGAAGTACTAGACCTTTAAATACATCCACTTGTTGATTAGCCGTGTTTAGGGGATTAAATAGTGACTTATTTCTAAGTCCACTATCATTAGATATAGATGCTAAATTAATGGTTGGTTGTGAATTCTTATTAAGGAAGTATTTCTTCATATTTAATTTTCTTACATATTTATGGACATCGATAAACACATCAAACTTGTTGACAGGTCTTTTCAGACCACATTTGAGGCCAAGATGTAGAATGTTGGTTTCCTTATGGGTCAATTCGATATCTGTTAGGTTAAAAATGCCACCTAGTCTCTGTCTCTTTTCTTTCTTTTTCTGGAGCCTTCTCCCGGCTCTACACCCTCTTGATCTCCTCTCCATGGGTCTTGATATGAGGCTTGTTCTCTCTCCCACCAGGGGGGTTCCCTCCATTGGGGTCCCCTTTGGTCGTTTATATATATATAACTGTATAACAAATAGATACCTAGAATTGGCACCCTATGACTGAGGGATATGCAAATGAAGCTCCCCCTTATTCACAAAAAAGTATTGAGAAAAAAATGTATAAAAAGGTGGCGCTAAGCACATACAAGTGAATAAACAGTATATATCATGAACCAAAAACATGGACATATATCACTGCAAGAAACACATAAATTGTTGAACATATAGCAAGCTAAAAGTCCATTGGTGATAGTGTTCCCAACACCAAAATGCTTTTAAATGAGGCTTTTAGTTCTTCCACCACAGGTGCTCAATGGAAAGGTGGCAACTCCCCACAGGTGTTTGACTACTTTTTAGGGTAGGTCAAAATATACATTTGGAATAACAAATTGATTCCTACTGCCAATGCCACCCCGCTCCAATGGACCCTCCGGATGAAACTAGTGCAAAAAATTCTCCACGGGAGACGAGAGAGAAAGTCTCATAGTGTAGTATTTTTAATACAATTTAAAAGCAATGACAAAGGTAGTAGATTGAACTCACATGTAAAAGTGCCTGACCTGGCACTAGGTGTTCAGATCTGGCTGGTTGCAGTAGCGTGCATTCCGCGTCCCGCTCGTAGGGGTAAACCCTTGTGTGGGGTGACAAATCAGGACCCGGAAGGGACGAATCCTCCACTCTGGCATATGTTTTGCTGTGAATGGCGTCTTCAGGAAGTGACGTCATGCCGCTTCCAGCTTGCTTATATATGTATGGGATGGTTGCTATTGATGGGACTCCTCCAAAATGGAGGGGAAGACAAAATTATAGCGCAAAGAGGGATACCAATCCTCACACTCTGTCAACACAATTAGCCAACCTTTTAAAATTTACACAAATCGTAACAAACATAATTCCGATATTAATGGAACAATATATGTGAATGTAATAATTTGACATACCACAAAAGGGAAATTTCTCTGATCAGCGCCATCTAGTGGATGCTGATCTAATAGCATTGGAAATATCCTCATGTGAATATAGAAGGTATTATTGTAAACAAGTAAAAAAAACAAATATACAATATATATTATTAAAAAATAATTATATTAAAAAACTAGATATTTAAGAAGCTGAAAATGTGGTAAAAATACCCCAGTAACTGTATATATATAAAAAAAAAAAAAAAAAAGGAAATAATAAATTAGATATTCCCCATATGTAGTCAAGCCAATCACAGAAAAAAACAAAGAAATCAATAATCAGTTAGGAAATATTTTAAATCAATATTGATGTTGAGTCCCATCGGTTGAAGTGATTGGAGTCTGTATATCCACTGAGTCTCCATTTGGGACACTTTTTCAGTCATGTCGGTACCTCTCCAATGGGGGCAGACCTTAATACCCCAAAAAAAGTAGGGAGGGATCTTTGTTGTGCACCAGTCTAAAATGGTTGGACACACTATGGTACTTGTACCCTTTCTTTATGTTGTCTATGTGTTCCCCCACCCTTTTAGCCATGGTTCTGGTGGTTCTACCCACATATTGAAAATTACATGGACATATTAGCAAATATGTGACATATCTAGTGTAAAATATATATTCATGTGTAGCGGTGCCCCGTGGAGTCACTGAGTTTAGAAGTTCCACCCGTCACCCTGCTCAGCCAGGCATTCACTTCCAGTCACACATTGCCAGACAATGAACAGTCCATTAGCTTGTTTTTGTTGTTTTTATTTAGGGGATTTAACTTGGATGGGGAAAGGGACATGGGATGCCCAGATAATTGATTTGCAAGTTTGAACAAAAGATTATTGAATCTATATTGGCAGTCTATAAAGCTCCTTACTCCTCCAGCACATTACTTGAGGTCACTCCTCTTTCTCTACTGCACAATCCTAGATTCCTGTCGCAGTTAGCACATGGTTAGGCCTCACTCTGAATAAGTCCCAACTGTTCAATATCCACCATTTTCTGGCAGGGGTCTGCAGTCCCCTTTGGTGTAGCAACCAATAGCGATGAAAAAGTACTTTTGTGCTAACTGAATCTTGGTCAGCCCTGTGCAAGTCCTGCCAACCCTCCTGGCTGCAGCAACTTGACTCTAACTCCAGCGACATTACAGTCTCTCCCTCTGGCTTCACATCCAATCCTGGCATGTCTCTCCCAGAGCTTCTCACTGTGCCTCTCACTCACCGACCCCAGAATGGATCCCTCCTGAATTACTTTCCTGGCAGTGCTCCCCGCTAGCCTCTTCCTGCTCCTGCTCAGGACACCCCTAGATAGGGTTTTTATGAAGGGGTTCCCGGCCCAGGGTCACCCCCCAAAAAAGGGGGCTCCCTCAAAGGCCCCGACAGCCTAACATTCCATCACTCAGTTCTTCCACCCGACATCTTCTCCCAGGCTGACCATGAGTATATATAGGAGGCCTGCCCCCTGCTGATTCTAGTTGGGGATTGGTCAGGGCTTCCAGATACACTCCATGCCACTCCAATCCTCTGCCCTGCCTCTCTTCCAGAACCTTGCAGAAACAGAGGAGGCGCCAAAGAGATAAAGTGCATGTCAGTCACCTGCTGCTACTCTCAAAACCACTCCCAGCCCCCAGATCAAAACAAACAGGCCTAGCTATGAGCTTAGGCCTGCCTAAATGTACCTGCACTGGCTGCAAAAAAACAAAACACTACCTCTAGCACATCCAAGGGTGGGCTGGGCCAGGGGGAAGGGTGGAGATTTCCCCCCAGGCCGTCCCGACTTATATTCAAAATGGCCGTGGCCCTCGCTATCGTTTTTTTTTCTGTGATAAAGTCGGCCGCATGCTGTGGCATTCTGGGACTTGTAGGCGGCAGGCCACACAAACGCCCTGTGATTGGCCTAACAGGGTCATGTGCGGCCGCACGCTGTGGAATTCTGGGACTTGTAGGCGGCAGGACACACAAACGCCCTGTGATTGGCCGAACAGGGTCATGTGCGGCCGCACGCTGTGGAATTCTGGGACTTGTAGGACTTGTAGACGAGCGCCCTGCAAATGGATCGGCTGAGCTGATCACATGTGGATGCGGCCAAGCGGGGCTGGTCGTGACCACTTGCTGGAGTCCCGTCTCTCTGCCTGGGGCACTGTGTGTTTCTGAGGTCTCTCTCATCTACCCCCTCTCTGTCAGCGCCCCTCACCCAGCCCCCTCTCCATCAGCTCATTCTCCTTTGTCATTGTCAACCCACCTCCTCTCTGTCAGCCTCCCGCCTTGTCAACCCACCTCCTCTGTCAGCCCACCCCCCCTCTGTCAGCCCACCCCACCTCTGTCAGCCCCTCCCCCCTCTCAGCTCACACCTCCTCTGTCACCCCACCCCCCTCTCAGCCCACCCCCCCTCTGTCAGCCCACCTCCCCTCTCAGCCCACCTCCCCTCTCAGCCCACCCCCCTCTATCAGTCCACCCCCCCTCTGTCAGCTCCCCTCTGTCAGCCCACCCCTCCTCTGTCACCCCCCCCCCCTGTCAGCCCACCTCCCCTCTCAGCCCACCCCCCTCTATCAGTCCACCCCCATCTGTCAGTTCCCCTATGTCAGCCCACCCCTCCTCTGTCAGCCCACCCCCCCTCTCAGCCAACCCCCCTCAGCCCACTCTCCTCTGTCAGCCCACCCCCCCTCTGTCAGCTCCCCTCTGTCAGCCCACCCCCCCTCTGTCAGCCCACCCCTCCTCTGTCAGCCCATCCCTCCTCTGTCTGCCCATCCCCTCTCTGTTTGCCAGTTCCCCCTCTGTCAGCCCACCCCCTCTCTGTCAGCCACAGCAGGGAGCCAGGCCAGCCACCTGCAGCAGGGTGCACTGTGCAAGCCAGCCAGCCACCCACCCACTGACCCACAGCAGGGAGCCAGGCCAGCCACCCACCCACAGCAGGGTGCACCGTGCAAGCCAGCCACTAACCCACCCACTGACCCACAGCAGGGAGCCAGGCCAGCCACCAACAGCAGGGTGCACTGTGCCAGCCAGCCAGCCACCCACCCACTGACCCACAGCAGGGAGCCAGGCCAGTCACCCAAAGCAGGCTTCACCGTGTCAGCCAGCCACCGACCCACCCACTGACCCACGGCAGAGAGCCAGGCCAGCCACCAACAGCAGGGTGCCAGGCAGCCACCCACAGAAGCCAGCCACCCACGGTGACCCACTCACAGCAGGGCCAGGGTGCCAGCCACCCATGGTGACTCATCCACAGCAGGGCCAGGGTGCCAGCCAGCCACCCACGGTGACCCACCCACACCAGGAAACCAGCCAGCCACAACAGGGTGCCAGCCAACCACCCACAGGAGCCAGCCAGCCACAGTGACCCACCCACAGCAGGGAGCCAGCCAGCCAGCCACCCACAGGAGCCAACCAGCCACGTTGACTATCCACAGCAGGATGCCAGCCAACCACCCATGGTGACCAACCCACACCAGGGATCCAGCCAGCCACAAGCAGGGTGCCGGCCAGCCACCAACAGGTGCCAGCTAGCCACCCACAGGAACCAGCCACAGAGGATTCAGGAGCCAGTCAGCCACCCACAGGAGCCAGCCACAGAGGACGCAGGAGCCAGCCAGCCAAAGAGGATGCGGGAGCCAGCCACAGCTACAGCACCCATAGTTAAGGTAAGAGCAGCGCTACACAGTGCCAATTTTATTTTTACTTTGTAAAGGTTGGGGCAAAGGTGAGAGTCATGGCACAAAGAGGGGGTCCCATTACACTCTGTTGTAGTCTCTAATGGGGCCTGGAGGGGACACTTTCTAACAGACTGTCCATGGGACACGGTTAGAAAAAGACCCCCCTCCATGTCCCATTAGACTCTGTTGTTAAACAGTGTTTATTTTTTTTAAAAGGTTGCACTTTGTGCAAATTGAAGGGGCGGGGCCACGGGTGGGTCATGGTAGGGCCAGGGATGGGTCAATGGCCAGGGCCTGACAGGGGGCCCTTGCTTTATTTGGTCTGGGGGCCCTGGGTGTTATCAGTCCACCCCTAGGCAGAAAAGCGTGCCAGGGAGTTGACCTTGACCCCAGGACATGAGCATCACTTCACACCCCCAGGAACGGAGGAGGCCATGCAAAGACCTGCTGAGCTGGCACTGGTAAGGGCAGATGCTATCCCTGAGGTGAGAGACCCTGACACCCTATTTACCCTGCCCCAGGTCAGTGCCCACCCAGTAACCTAAAAATAGCCCTTAACACTGTGTGTCCTGCTGGGAGCTGGCCATGGACCTGTGGGTCCTGCTGGCCATTGACCCCTGGCTCCTGATGGCCACTGACCTGTGGGTCCTGCTGGCCACTAGGGTGACCAGACGTCCCCTGTTTCTGGGGACAGTCCCCGGACTGAGGACACTGTCCCTGGACCAAGGCTGTCCCTGCTTTGCAGGGCCAATTGGGAGTGGATGCACCGCAAGATAGGGCAGTGGGAGGGTGCCCAGGGTCTGTGCCCATTGGGCTACCTCGGAGGGGGAGCGCCACCAGATTTCACAGAGCGGGGATCTCCCGCTTACCTGGCGGCCACTGTCATACGAAGTCCCGCCTCCTAGACTGGCTCCTATGATAGACATCACACTGATGACATCCATCATAGGAGCGGTCATGCTGAGTAAGCGGGAGATCTCCGCTCTGTGTAATCCGGCTGCTCTCCTCTCTAATCCCCATGCACTGAACAGACTGCATTGATGGGCACTGGTGAGGCTGCACTGATGGGCACTGGTGAGGCTGCACTGATGGGCACTGATGATGCTGCACTGATGGGCACTGGTGAGATTGCGCTGATGGGCACTGGGGATGGTGAGCTCATTCGGTGGTTCAAAGGGCCACTTGACTGGACTTGCCCCCCTGGCCTAAGGCTGCCAGCCCTCCCCTGAGCACATTCTACCTGAGGTAGAGGGTGCTACACGTGCATTTGAACCTAGATAATTCTTGAAGTGTTTTAGATACAAAAGACTTCATTCATGTATTTATTCGTTCAGTGAAAACACACCAGTGTTTACAGGTGCAAAGAATATCCCATTGGTTAAAAAAATGTGATTATATCCATAAAGTCCCCAAAAAAGTCCTTAATGCATGCAAGAAAAATCTTCCAAGTGGTATCTTCCTATTTTCTCTTATAATAATGTGTCTCCCATAAAGCTTCAATAATAGCGATACCCACCTCGTGTTTTAAAAGTGAGACTGGCAGCTCACCTCAGGGTTTGATCTATATTCTCATTAGGTATGGGCTCGGGCATGTTCGAAACCCCACGTGCCCGATCCCGCCAGGAAGCCGGCACTGCACACATCTAATCACAGGCAGTGAGACATTTCTCAATCCGCAGCTGCACAGATCGGGAAATGTCTCAGTTCCTGTGATTAACAGTGTGCAGTGTCGGCTTCCTGGCGGGATCGGGCACGTGGGGTTTCAAACACGCCCGACTCAAGTCCATCTCTAATTCTCATATAGATCAAGCACGCTTGTTATCACGTCTCTGCTCTGTGTAAGGAATACTGAAGGTCTGCCCGTGTATGTCCTCTCCGATCACTTCACTCCAATTGCTCCCACATTAGGTCATATGTAGATAAAGAAATCTCCCATAGTGTAAAACCATTATTTGATTTTATTAAAGCAATTGTAAACTGCTGAACTCTTTTTATTTTTTATTTTTTTACCTGCAAGGTAAAGGCATAATGTGCATAATATGCATTGCATACTAGCACATTATGTTCAACTTACCTCAAAACTAAGACCGAGATGTCAGCTCTGGAGGCCGCTTCCATCTTCACTCTGTAATAGAAAAGAGGAGAAAGCAGAGCGGCGCCAATATGTTAGTGAAGATAAATAGGCATGTAGTACAATTAGTAGCCACAGGCGTCCCTTTTCATCTTGCTGGGCATGAATCCCTTGTGGTCCGGTTGCTCCGGTGGTGTCCCAGGCTCCAGTCCAGAAGACGGGTTAGCCAGGCAAGCTGTCAGCGCATCCACGTGCGGGGGCTGAAGGTCAGGGGGTGTGGCAAGGAAAGCTTGCGTTCGGAGTGTCCGCACTCCTTCACCAGGCATCTCAACATCTCAGAGATGCCGGATGAGGAGCACGGACGCTCCAAATGCGAGCTTTCCTTGCCACACCCCCTAACCTTCAGCCCCCGCATGTGGATGCACTGACAGCTTGCCTGGCTAACCCCTCTTCTGGACTGGAGCCTTAGACACCATCGGAGCGGCCGGACCACATGTGATGTAGACGATCTTAAACAGATGTCACAGTGATTCTGCTGTCCACCACTCTGTACCAAACTTCACCATGATAACATCTCTGGTTTGCAACCACTTGCCAAGAATGAGTTTTCATCATGTTTGTTAGATCTGTAGTACCCTCTTAGATAAGTTGTTAGTTAGGTTAGGTACATTTAGTTATTTTGGCTCCCGTATAATCAGTGGAGGGGCTTGTGATTACTTTGGGCTGCTCTGAGTTTCACTGGTTGAGGGTTTGACTGCTATCCCCTAACTCATGGAATGTAGTGGGCTGGGAGAGTCAGATTCACAGCCTGAATATTTATGTGGTCCCAGCCAATCCCTGGGGGAGGGTGCCTAGTAAGTGGCTGGGGGAGTGCATAAAAAGTCTAAGGCCTAGAGCAGTGGGGTTCTGGTCCAGGAGGAAAAGTTCCCAGCCTGAAGGGCTGCTGCCCTTCTGGGCAGTCTAACTGTGCTTCTGCACTTGTTCATTGAATTCCCAGCTTTGTTACAGATGGAGGGCTGTCAGGATCACTTTTGTGCTCCTGCTCCTCATTCCAGCATCTGGGTTTTGGGTATTGCATTCTCCCTGTCTGTGTCCACCTGCTAGGTGATTGATGTGGTCAGTCACCTGTTATAAGCAAGCCAATCGCTCAGTCCTTTGCTTGTGATAGAGACAGTATACCTGCATTGTTTCTGTTCGAGCCCCCCGTTTGTCTGCCCTGCTTTGCTAGTTTGGATTTCCCTATGTATGACCTGGATAGGTCATTGGACTGTAGCGGGGTGTTCCCCTTTATTCACGAGAGACTACATCTCCCAGTACATCTTGCAGCACCCAGGGTGCATTGCCCCGTGCAAAGACTGCTGGGGCAGACTTTATAAAGGGGAGGCAGAGTTTGTTCTGTCTCTTTGGACACCCCCTCTCCTAGCAAGAGGATCCCTGTGCTGAACTGCTGTGTGCACAAGGCCTGAAGCCTGGGCCTTGTGCTCTTTTCCAAAGAGCCCTCTGCCAGCCTAGCAGAACCTCAGAGACATCTTCTCATCCTTGCTGTACTACATCAGAAGGGCCCGGAGACCTGGATGTCAGTGGATTCCTGTTCCTAGGCGAATCGGCGGAGGAAACGGACTTGGACTTGTCCGGGTGGTGAGAGAGCACTTGTTCATAGACAGATACTTTATCTTCACTATTCATTTGGATTATAAAAGTTTGTTCAGCAAGTGCACCACCGCAAGATTGCATGCGAAGATTGTTTCCTTGAACTTCCATTTAGATCAGTCAGGCCTGACTGTGTAGGTAGATACTATTGAGAGTTAGTCTACCCACGAGGGGAAGTGATTGAAAGGGGGCAGCGATAGAGCCGCATTGCATTATTTGAGCTATCCGATTGTTTGTTCATCCGACACTGTTTATTCTTAAAATCTGCACTTTGTTATACTGTCAGTTTATTACTTGCCCATTTGCATTCATAAAATTTCTGGGTCAAGTAGAGTTGGTGTCAGCTTCCGTTACTTTTATAGGAGTTTAAAAGTATATTGCTGTGCATGCTTGCTATAAGACTGCGTTGCGGTCACGTGGTCTTATCCCACTACTACCAGCTGTGCCACGGGAGGTTAGAGCCGATTGCCAGGGGTTGACAGCGGGGCATTACAGGGCCCAAATCAATACCAGCAGCCCTCTAACTGAGGGTATCGCTATAGGACTATTCCCTGAACTCAGCCTGCCTTTTACCTGGACTGTCATAGAACCACTTTCTGGAAACCTCCCCTCTTGGATTAGGATGGCCAGGCCGCTTTTCACCCCCCAGACAGACGCTGTCAGACCTGCTTCACTATATACTGTTGTCATCTGTGAGTGTTTCCTGTTGGCCCTCCTTCCGCTGGGCTTGTTGTGAATTATTTTGCCTATACTTCAATAAAAGTCCTCTCAATTGCACCTGGACTGAGTGTGTGTTATTGCCGCCACACCATGCTGCACCCACCCACAAGTCCATACTGGAAGCCTGTCAGATTCATCAGAGTGATTCAGCTGGGGCAAGCAAGTGTGTGCAGGAGGAAGGTAAAGGAGACTGTATACAGGTGTGTGTATATAGGAAAGATGTCCCTGACATTTTGCTGAAAGTTTTGCTGATATTAAATGGGCATCCTATAACTTCCCATCCTTATCCAAGTTTTTAACCCTCTAATAAATAACAAAAACAAAGCCATGGACTGTTCTCTGACTTGGGGTGCTTGTGAAAATTCGGTGTGACTGGTTGTGCAGGAGTGGGGGAGTGGGGGATCCAAGTTCATCTACAGCCCCTACAGGGATGTGCTGCATTTCTATTCAGCAAGGAGCACTGGATTTTTAAATGCATAAAGTGAAATATTTAAAATGTTCAATTCCTTTAAATAACAGGCCTGGGGGTGAAGGGGCTGCCCTTAGTCCTGTGGAAGGGCATATCTTTATGATGCACAGAAAACACTGACATCTACAAGGAATAATAAGTGGTGAAAATTGCTGGCAAATTGTCATGTCATTTACAGCTTACTTAAAAAAATTTAATAAAAGAAAAAACAGCACCTAAGCCCTTTAGGGTCAGTTATGTTTGTTGGGGGATCTTTGAATAGCTGTGTGTGTGTTATAAAAAAAAAAAAAAAATGCTGGCGAGGAATGTCATTTGCTGGCAATCTTAAAGCGGAGTTCCACCCATTTAAAAGTCAACAGCTACAAAAAGTGTAGCTGCTGACTTTTAATAAACAGGCACTCACCTGTCCCACGATCCAGCGATGCAGCCGCCCAAAGCCTTGCTTCTCTCTCTCTCCTCGGCGCGGGCATTGCAAGTGTGGGTGCCTGGCTGTGGCTTCACAGCCGGGCAAGCACTGCGCATGCGCGAGCCACGCTGCGCGGTATGAATGGCCGGGCAATCTTCTGGGACCTGTGACGTGTTCCAAAAGATTGCAGGGAGAAGGGGAACTTCTACTCGATGCCGTGGCACCAGGAGCGGAAGTAGGAGCTGGGTACCTGTACCCCCCCCCCAAAAAAAAAATGACATGCCAAATGTGGCATGTCAGGGGGTCACCAGTACTTAAAGCGGAAGTTCCACTTTTGGGTGGAACTCCGCTTTAACTGTAGAATTTTTTTCTTTGTAAATTTCACTTTTGCTGTAGCACTTCCAAAAGCAAGAATGAAAGAAGATATTTGAACCCCCATCCCCCCAAAAAATGCAAACCAGACCCTTTTTTTGGATTTTCATTTCTAGGGTATTTAAGACTACCCCGCTTGGCTGGGAATATCCTATTGGACTGAACCGACGGTGCCAAGATGAATAGTAATTGTGACCACCGTATACTCCTTCTTATACTGAGTGACAGTTGATAACTGTGCCAGACTGTTTCCTCTATTGTGCTAAAAATCCCAGCTTAAACTGTCGAAGTCAGAGCGTCCAAGGGATTATTGGTTATGATTATTGGTATGACGACATTGTGCTCCAAAGATTGAGGCACTGAGAAATGGTCAAACAAGTGGAGATTACTGTCTTCAGCATTCCTTCTTTGACTGCCACCATTTTCTCTGGTGGAAGCCGAACAGAGGAGTTGGCAGAGTACCTCCCGGCATACTAACTGAAAAGTTAGAGAGAGTTAATAAACCAGCCATATCCCCTCAGGGTGTTTATGAGAATCTCTTGGTGTGTCGGCAATTGTTTCCTACCTTTGGATAGAAGAATAATGTTGTCCAGATAGCAGCGCACCCCAGAAAACTTGTTCTCTGAGTGGAGCTAACACTGCACTGAGAACCCTTGTGAACAGTCTCGGAGACCTGCATACGCCAAAAGGCAGACCGTTAAACTGGAAATGCGTCTAGCCGATCGCAAGCTTACTAATTATGAAATAAATATTTTGGGATGTTAAGGTTATTGTGAAGATCCAAAAATAGCATTTTGTCATCTGGCTGCGCTGGTTTAATGGACTACATTTTGAAGATCTCTAAGGGGATAAAAAAGTTTAACGTCTTCAGATCTACAACCGGACGCTAGCCACCATCCCTTGCAAACTACATACAGGGTTGAATTGAAAATAATGGTAACAAAGATGAATCCGCCCTTTCTGTGTTCCCACCACTGCGCTTATGAACAAATAGTGATGATCAAATTTGCAAAAGAGTGAAGCAGCTACTTAAAACATATTCTAAAACCCTAAAATTAGTGTAATAAAATATAAGCAGCGCTGTAAACAATGTAAGATGAAATATCCGTTTTCACAGGTATTCAAAAATAATGCTAATGTCCATAAACATCACCATGTGACAAAAGTGAATATGTGCACAAATTCCAAAATATATATATATAAATGTGTTTAAATATTAATTGAATATAAGTCCATATATCTCATCAAATAGGTTTGTGAAAAAATAATAATAGCTTCCAATCTTCCACCACGCCTGGTGTCAGTGAATCCTCTCCCGTCAGATGCAAAACTCACCAACTCAAATTGCCTTACACTCTCGTGTTCGGCGTGTAAACGTGTACAAAAAGACCTCACTGGTAGGTATAGCAGACAATCCCAGTTCCAACCAATTCACTGCCAGAAAGCTCCGCATGTAAATAAAAGAAGTGCTCAAAATAGCGTGATACCGTAAAATCAGTTTAATATCACACTTAAATCTTCAAATATAGCACTCACATGAATCTCAAAAAATAGAGCAATAACTGCACAGCAAAAACTCATTCAGAGATGAACCGAAAACCGAGTATATTGGTCGTGGCGGACCCAAGGTGTCCACTGATCGCTCACCACCTCCCCGCTGTTCCTTCTTGGATCTCCGCTTCCTTGATTGGCTTTGATATGTCACACGTTCACTTCAGATGGTTGCCGCACAGCCACACCCCGACATGTTTCGTCATAAAGACTTAGTCATGGGATTGATGGGATTGGCTGTGCGGTGCAGCAAACCCTCCTTTTATCCCCCCCACGTGAACTCAGGGCAAAAGTAAAACACCATCCCCTGACTGTGGGCGGAAGAATGATCTCCACTATGGCCTCTCCATAGTGTCCCCGCGACCTTAATACACTCGCTTCTGGTTGCAATATTTCAATTACCGTATTTATCGGCGTATAACACGCACCCACGATTTTCCCCTGATTTTAAGGGGAAAAAAGTGCGTGTTATACGCCGATAAATACGGTAGATACAATATATCTCCGTCATTAAAACATTCCTACAATCTCTGTCGGAAGAGACCCCCGAAGTCGGAAGAAGACCCCCGGAGCTGCCTAATAAATGACTTTAAAAAGCTGTCTAGTGTGTTTTTTTTTATTGACACTTTTCCCCCAGGTGAATGGGCAGGGGTACGATGTACCCCATACTCATTCACATAGGGTGGGGGGGGCGGGATCTGGGGGCCCCCTTATTAAAGGGGGCTCCCGGATTCCGATAAGCACCCCACCCGCAGACCCCGACAACCAACGACCAGGGTTGTCGGGAAGAGGCCCTGTCCTCATCAACATGGGGGCAGGGGGCTGCCACAGGGCGCCCCCCTGCCCCAAAGCACCCACCGCCCCCCGTTGAGGGCATGCGGCCTGGTATAGTTCAGGAGGGGGGGCCGCTTGCTCGTCCCCACCCCCTTTCCTGACCGGCCGGGCTGCGTGCTCAGATAACGCCATTTTTTTCGTCGTAGGGGGTTCCCCTTAAAATCCATACCAGACCTAAGGGCCTGGTATGCTCCTGGAGGTGAACCCATGCCGGTTTTGTATTTAAAATTTGGCGTGGAGTTCCCCCTCATGATTCATACCAAACACAGGGGGCAGCCTGTCCTGGAGGCGACTTCAAGTCGCTCCAGGTCGCTCTGTGGTTCAGGCTCAAGTCATGTCCAAGTTGCTTCGCAGAGTCACACTCAAAGTCGTGTTGCCCCTGTGTGAACCGGCTTACAATAATGTAAGTTAGAACAGGGTTTTTTCAGAAACTTTCATTCCCATCATGTTCTTGGACAATCAGCACCTCCCTAAAACATTCTATGGTGATTGGATTAAGGTGACAGCGTTTCCCATAAGTCTATAAATGCCAGGGTATGTTCTCGACATTCATCTTCATCTATCCAAAGCAAAACGCAAAAACATTTTGACTAAAGAAAATAAAAAGATCTCTTTTATGTACCGTATATACTCGAGTATAAGCCGACCCGAATATAAGCCGAGGCACCTAATTTTACCACAAAAAAATGGGAAACCGTATTGACTCGAGTATAAGCCTAGGGTGTCCATCTGCATGCCTCACTGTGCCTCACTTTGCCTCACTGTGTCCATGTGCATGCCTCACTGTGTCCATGCCTCACTGTGCCCATGTCTCACTGTGTCCATGACTAGACTGATGTTTAACATGGGAGTCTATGGAAGGGGACCTACGACTGGCTGGTAACGGGTCTCCAAAGTCACCAGAGAAATGACCGTTTAACATGGGAGTCTATGGATGGGGTGCCCGGGTTTGAAAAATCGGTGCTCCCCGGCCGTAGGTCCCACGGACAACAAACTTTTCTCACTTGTAGAGGAAGAGTGGGGCTATATGTGTGCCAAGTTTGGGGTTCAGGGGACCTACGGCCGGCCGATACTGGGTCCCCAAACTCCGGGAGATCAGGTGCAAAAAGGTGACTCGAGTATAAGCAGAGGGGGGCATTTTCAGCACAAAAAAATGTGCTGAAAAACTCAGCTTATACTCGAGTATATACGGTAGTTGTAATGTAGTAATTTATGGGAGTCATATGTTATGGTGACAACTGTCTAAAAGAGGAACAACCTTCTTCTACTCCCAAAAGTAAATAACAAAAAAAAAAACTTTGGCTATAGGTAAACTTTCAATTGTTTATTTAAGGCAGTCACCTGAATCTCTGCTATCAAAGCATGATGATTTGTTAGTATTGTTAGTACACAATGTACTAATATACTAATATACGCTTGTTGCCATGTGATATCTGTACATATGTAATTCATTGAATGTATTCCATTATCCATACGGATCACTATGTGGCACCTGGTCACACACTGATGTACCTTGTTGCTTATGTAGCGGGTATTTAAATTTGGGGGGGAGCATCTGGGTCATTTAACCCAGATGTACTAATTGTTAGGGAATCTGAGAGTCCCTTTTGTGGTTCTTGGAGGACTCTCGTGGTGCAAGGTTCCCTGTGGCCTGCAGGTGGCGTTGTCGCCCTGGGTCGGAGTTGAACCTGCACCGCAAGACTGTTCCCTTTTTGTCCTTTCCTGGCGCCGGTACAGCGGGGCGGGGAACCCGCTGTGACGCAAAGAGAGAGGAGATAAAAGGGGCGGACGCCCTGACCTCGGGGTTCAGAGTTGGAGGACGCGGCCGCGCCCAGGCACCTTCGGCCTAGGTGCTGGCGTTCCGGAGTTCCGGGCCCAGGTGCCCTTGACCTGGCTGGAGCGAGGGATGGAGTCCATCCCAGGCACCTTAAGCCTGGGGTGAGGTACTACGGCCAAGGCCTGGGGCCCAGTAACTTCGACTGGGTTCCGCGAGGGTGGAGGAGTCCGAGGGGCCCTAAGGTGTTGGGACCCGTATCTGAGGCGAGGAGGCCGGGGAGTGTAACCCTTCCGAATAGCCCGGTACAGCATTAATCCGTTGACGGCGGGGCCTCTGATAACTCTCTTGGAGGGATGTCTTCCCCCTGACAGGGGCTGCAACGTAGCGAAGGTAACTCCAGTTCCTGTTCACTAGAGTCGCTGGAAGAGACTCTGAAGCCAAAAAAGTCCATTTAACAGCCACTGTGCTTAACAACCGCTGGTGAAACCTCAACGGTTTAGTTTCTTTGAGGATTGTGCCTTGACCTACTCCCCACCAATACTGAACTGTTCTATGGGTCTCAAACTGTCTGCTTGCAAAGGACTATTTGTTTGCCGTTATGGAATAAATAAGTGTTGGACCTTTTCGGTGTGTGGTACTCCAATTACTGGGAGCAAAGGGGGGTTATCAGCAGAACAGACCTGGCTCTGAGTGTATACACAGCCCGAAGGTAATCTGATTCTGGCCTTCACCTCTACACGCAGTAATCTAGAGGACATGGGCCGTGGCGCACCTCGCTCTCCCCTTCAAGGTACCCCTAGACCGAAGCCAAAGTAACCGCTAAAGAAGAGAGAGCGGGTGAGGCCGCAACACTTATATTGTGCATACCCATACTTATGTGTGTGCAACTCTAGGGAATCGCATCAACCAGAATGTTTTTCCTTCCATGTGATTTCTGTTTGGAGATGTGACATGCGTTTATTTTGAATAAACATGTACCTTTTTTACCTACACCAAGTCTACAGTCTCACTCAAAGTCCCAAACTTCCATTTACTTTTTCGAATTAGGGATGGAGGTGCACCACATATGCGCCTCATTTAAAGTCCCAAACTCCCCCCCCCCCCTTTTTGTTCTAATAGGGATGGAGACTGTTAGACAGGGTAGGCAGTTTTCCCTTGCCACCCAGGTGTTAGGTTGCTAAGCCCCATTAGGTAATGTGCCTGATTGAGGCTGTGCTCTCTCAGGACATGGTTCATCCATGTCCATGAGAATGGGCAGCATACATGCGTTTTACCATGGTTCTGGGATTGGGGTTTGGTCTTATGCATGTCCCTGGCTTTTTTATGTCTGTCATTTGGGAGCTGCGATGCGCTCTGCGCGTCCGCTTCGCTGTCCCTCTTCCCCCGCACATACGGGCGGTGGGTTGTGTGATGGTGGGGCCCGGGCACACAGCGCATCAGCGTCATGCGTCCCGCCCAGCGTGGGACGTCACATGTTGGCGTCATGACGCTGAGCGTGCGTTCATCCATCTCAGCCGGCGTAGCTTGGAGACACGAGCTCCTCCATGGGTGTTCCCCCCACCCACGTCGGGGGTTCCTCCTGGCTTACGCCTTGCCTGCATGATGCTGGTGATCATTAGCCTGCACCTGTGTGTGTGGGGTGTTCTCTATTGCCTAAACAATGCTGGTGATCATTAGCCTGCAAGTAAGTGTGTGGAGTGCTCTTATATGAACCCTCCCCAAACACACCTCCACCACTATCCTGAGACGCCATACAGCACCATGGTTCATGGATCGGTCCCTGCATTTTTGGGACTCCTGGGATTTGAGCATCAGGTAATTTTACCTTTTATTTCCCCATTGTGGTCCTTCCCCCACCAGGCATGAACATGTTTTGACATTTTTATTTTGTGTTATTTTTTAGATTGCCTTTGGCAGCCACCTTTGGTTCAATTTTTATTATGAACATTAACACTGCATGTTCCGGTGTCCTTGGGAGGGCTGCGATAGTACACGGGTGGCCCCGCCCTCGGGTATATAAGAACTGTCAGACGGGTAGCGCGTCATTCGACCGGGAGCCTCGGAGGAGGCTGTATCGTTCGTAGCGTCGGGTCTGGGTCGTAGAAGGATTTACAGCACTGGAATTTATTTTTGTTATTAAAGGACTTGTCCCAAGCTGTGTGTGTGTGTGTGTGTGTGTTGTTGTTGTTGGTTTTTTTTACCTTTTTTGTCACTTTTTTGGGTGAAATGGTAGGGGTACCATGTACCCCGTTACCAATTCACATAGGGGGGGTGGCATCCCACGCCCGCAGACCCCCACAACCACCGGGCAAGGGTTATGGGGATGAGGCCCTTGACATCCTCCCCATGTTGGGGGCATGTGGCCTGGTACGGTTCAGGATGGGGGGGGCTCTCTCGTTCCCCCTCATTTCCTGTGGCCTGCCAGGTTGCGTGCTCGGATAAGGGTCTGGTATGGATTTTGAGGGGGAACCCACTGCATTTTTTTTTAATTGGCGCAGGGTTCCCCTTAATATCTATACCAGACCTGAAGGGCCTGGTAATGGAATTTGGGGGGAACCCCCACGCTTTTTTTTTTTTTTTTTTTTTTTTGCGTCTTTTTCAATTACTTTTATCTGTATTGCCGGGACCCGACAATTCATTAATAGCCGCGAAAAATGACACTTTGTGCGGGGACAGTTCTAAACACGGGAAACATGCGCTACTTTACAGGTATACTTTAGACACCCCCCAGGTACGAAATTTAAAGGAATATTTCACTTTTATTATTTCACTTTAAGCATTATTAAAATCACTGCTCCCGAAAAAACTTTAGTTTTTAAAACCTTTTTTTTGCATTGATACATGTCCCCTGGGACAGAACCCAGGTCCCCAAACACTTTTTCTGACAATAATTTGCATATTAACCTTTAAAATTAGCACTTTTGATTTTTCATGTTCTTGTCCCATATACTTTAACGGTGTTCGAACATATTGTTTGCCTGTTCTGGTGCGAACCGAACCGGGGGGTGTTCGGCCTATCCTTACTGGTGAGTAGGGACCTATATCCCACCTTTGTCTGCTTTACATTTGGGAAAGAACGTGCAACACACACCTTTTTGGATATTGGTGGTTGTATGCAGTTAAGGCCACAGGTGTACCTGATAGATCAGCCACATAGGAATACAGATTGCACCATTTGATTCATGGACTAGATTATAACCACAATGTTTCCATTCCTTTAATTACATTTTTGGAAATACTGCTAAGGGATTGATTCAATATTGTTCTTTCTATCTGACACATTTCTTACTCAGCATTATATATAGATTTCTTCATTAGGTATATTTGGTTCTTTTTTTTTTTTATTATTTTTCATTATTTGTCTGCATATTGTCACTTTATTTAGCAAGCGCTATTAATCACGGAGCTTTTCTCCAGTGTTTATCACATTAACATTTTTAACCAGAAGACCTCAGTCAGTCCGTGTTGGCTGGAGCACCTCGAGCACATGGGCGCCCGCAGAACTCTTTTCAGGGGGGGCATAATTTTAGGGTCACCCATGCACCGCCCCTTTTCCACAATGTCATTATCACATTATCATAATCAGAGACTGCAGGCGTAGCACAGTCCCTAGGATAAGTATTGGAGAATGGCTGACAGGCTCTCTTACCAGACCCAGCAAAACTACAGCAGTGAACCCGTCTGGCTGGACAATTGCTCACTCTGGGTTCCCCGGGGGCGATTCTGGTCAGTAGTGTAGCATGTCTGTACCCTCGCAGTGGCTCAGTCTTTCTCTCTCTGGTGGCACTGGGCAGCGTGGTTCTCTCTGGTGGTACTGGGCAGCATGGCTCTCTTTCTGGCTTCCGCCCACCACACACCTCTTTCTTTGTCCTGTAGCACTCACTCCCTCAGCTTTTTTCCAGGCTGCAGTCTCTCAATCTCTCTCCTTCCTGTGAAAAATGGGGCCGCCAATCTTCGGGACTACATGTTTTATGATGCTCTCCTCTCCTAGTCTCCTTTAATTGGCCCTCAGTTATGGCCAACGTAGAAGGAAGCTGGGTGGGAAACCTGGTGAGAGCCGCCGTCTCTTCTCCCTGAAAGGTAAAAGGGGGGTGAGCGGGGAAACTTCTGACAGCTCACAGCTCGCCTCTCTCTTGTCACAGTGCCGCTGAGTTCTCTGCTGGACTGAGCAGGGAAAAGAGCCAGCAGTTGCACTACACTGATGGGGGGGCTTGACAGCACCTTGATGGTGTCACCCCGCTGGCTGCCCGCACCGCCATAGCGACGCCACTGTGCTGAATGTGCCGATCCGATCCCCGATTCCAGGGGGGGGCACTTGACCCCCCTTGCCCCTACCTGTGGACGCCCATGCTCGAGCACTACCACACTGAACACAGTTGCCCCAAAGGGATGTGTGCTCAGCTCGCTGCTCTTCACACTGCTGACCCACAACTGTACTGCCAAGTTCAGCTCCAACCATATCATCAAGTTTGCAGATGACACAACTGTATTAGGTCTCATCAGCAACCATGATGAAACACTCTACAGAGAGGAAGTGGCACAACTAGTTAAATGGTGTAGTACAAACAACCTGTCCCTTAACCACTTACGGATTGTCTGCCGTCGTTATACGTAGGCTGTTTGAAGAGGAATACCGCCACTCTCCAGTGCCCTCTGCCGCTTCCCGGAGCCGTCGCCAGTGGCGGAGGCGATCGGGTCTTCTCCCTTGCTGTGTATGGAGACGAGTGAGGGGAAGATGGCCCCCACCCGTCTCCATATCACTGCAGGACGGAAGCGATGTCAAAACGTCACTTCCGCCCAATGCTCTTAAAGGGCCTTTTTTTTTTTTTTTTTTTTTTTTTAGAATGACACCATTTTATTTATTTTTATTGTGTGTGTTAGTGATCTCGCGCCTTAAAAAAAAAATATATATAAATAATATATATATAGAATGAATAATATATTGGAAGTAAGCTGCTATCCCCAAGATTCCAAAAGAAATGGTAGTTCCTTTGAAATAATGTAGTGGATGGTTATATGTGCAAATTAACAAATATATTGGGGGCGCTGAGAAACTAATGAATAACTAACAATAAAATATATTAGTAAACATAATAATAGATTGATAATGGTTTAAATATACACACCAGCAAAAGTGAATAAAATTGGGTCACAATGAATTTAAATTCCAACCAATATGGGCTAAAATTTACAGCTGAGTTTAGTCTGACAACCATTAACTATTTGGACCTTACTTTGGTTAAACAAAATGGCAAGATTGGCACGAGGACATTCTTTAAGGCCACCGATAGGAATGCCTTTGTGCCAACTAACAGCTGCCATCATCCCCAATGGCTTGGGGCCATACCCAAGGGCCAGTTCATGCGCATCCGGCGCAATTGTGCTGAGGATAGCGATTACAACACTCAGGCAGCAATCCTTACAGATTGGTTTTGTGAGAAGGGATATGCTAGAAATGAATTGGTCATAGCTAAAAAACAGGTGGGGAGTATGAACAGATATTCCCTTCTGGAATCCAAAAAGAAAAAAGATCTTTCAACCATGGGAACACTGCCATTTATCACAGGTTTTAATAGGCAATACAAAAGTATTGAAAAAATCTTCAAAAAGTTCTGGCCTATACTACAAAAGGATAGAGACTTGGCATCTATTATACCCCAAAGGCCTAGATTTATTTATAGAAAGGCGCCAGGTTTGAGAAACATCATTGCACCTAATGTTCCTGACCCCCCTGAAAAACCTCTGACTTTTTTGGATGGGTCTGGGTTTCATTACTGTACTAGATGCAAGGCATGCCGTACCACATCTCGACGTACCAAGAAAATAAGTAAATTCAAATCCTTGGTAACACAGGAAGAATTTAAGATTAAACCCTTAATCACTTGTTATTCCAGATATGTGACCTACGTTTTGGAATGCCCTTGTTCCCTGCAATATGTGGGGAGGACCACAAGAGAGCTCAGAATTAGGATAAATGAACATGTGGCAAATATAGCCAAAGGCTTTCCTAACCATAGCGTATCGCGTCATTTTCTCCAATATCATAATAGAGATCCTCGCCAATTGGTGTTTTATGGTATTGATAGGGCTACATCTAACTGGAGGGGGACGGACCTCACCAAGGCCATATCCCAGAATGAGACCCAGTGGCTGTTTAGACTGTCCACCATGCAGCCGCTGGGCCTCAATATTGACCTAGATTTGAATTGCTTCCTCACTAACGAATAAATAGTTATCCAATTACGAATTTGGATTGCAGATATATGGGTTCAATTAGAAAAACATATATTTATATATCTCTATTCCTTTTTTATTGTCTTTTATTGTTTTATGAATTTATATAATAAATCAATTATTTTTTAGGGAATTTTTTTATAATCAATGAAGAGTATATACTCTTTTCTGCATAGTATACAGATTGAAAGTGGTTTTATCCACTTATACACTAGAGGGCGCTATCATCGCGCACGACTTTTTATCTATGCTATAGAATTATCATAGATTATGTATGCATACTATGTTTTATGTAGTATAATAGACGTGCTGTCAGCGGGATATATATTACTTTAAATTAATTTGTTATTTAATTGTATGGACTTCCGTTGTATTAAGATTATTGCTGCAATTGCGGAGAGACGGCATTGAGGCTGGTTTTGATTTCGGTGACTCCTCCCCTCTCCTTGATTGACATCCGTATTTAATAATCAGTTCCACGTAGTCTAGCACGCTTCCTGACGACGTGCAATACGAACCGGCTGTCGAGGCGACGCTATACTACGTTCTGACGACACTTCCGGTCCTGCTGGTTCTTCCTCCAAACAAGGTGGAACGCACGCCGGCTCATCTCTATTCGGGTCACTAGCCCTACTAGTCCACGCTCATCAGCCTCAGTGCCGGGCTCAAGGCACTTTCCAAGTAAGGGGGCATTTGGCTGCCATGTTGTTACTATATTTTTTTTTATTAAACGGAATTACACTATTTCCGCTCCATTTCTTTTTCTTGTGGTTTATACATCTTCATCTGAGCCTCCGGGAGGCAGAGATTTTCCATGCCTATATCTGACATCAATATCCATGTTAGCAAGTGGAACTTGCTAAAAGCGTATATGACTCCTTTTTAATTAAAAGAGTCAACAACATCTGGTAAGCTGCTTTATTTACCACGAGCACTATCGGGTGTTTCACACTGAATTGGTGAAGGTTATCACTTCAAGCAATATCTTTGATGGAATAAGCTTATTGCACTAGGATTCATATATCGTTTTACTTATGGACTCTTATTTATTCTAACATTTGCACTATTTTGGGACATTTAGTTGTCATTATTGATACTGCACAGTGTATTATATACTATATTGCTGATATTTGTTTCAATCAATTTGGGACATCTAATTATCAATATTGGCATCACAATTTTCAAAGGTTTTTTGCACCCAGTGTCACATTTATTCATTGATTTGATTTTTATTTGATGGGTCATTATTGCTAATTCATTAAGGAGATTGCACATGTTATTGTGTTATTGGTTGGATAGCCATAGAATGATCATTGTGACCCAATTTTATTCACTTTTGCTGGTGTGTATATTTAAACCATTATCAATCTATTATTATGTTTACTAATATATTTTATTGTTAGTTATTCATTAGTTTCTCAGCGCCCCCAATATATTTGTTAATTTGCACATATAACCATCCACTATTTATTTTTATTGCATTTTGGTCCTAATATGAGATCTGAGGTCTTTTTGACCCAAGATCTCATATTTAAGAAGACCTGTCATGCTTTTTTCTATTACAAGGGATGTTTACATTCCTTGTAATAGGATTAAAAGTGACCCAAAATGTATATATTTTTTTAAAACAGTGTTAAAATAAAGTAAAATAAATAAGAAAAAAAGCGCCCGTCCTGATGAGCTCACACGCAGAAGCAAACGCATACGTGAGCAGCGCCCGCATATGAAAACGGTGTTCAAACCACACGTGAGGTATCGCCGCAATCGTTGGAGCGAGAAGAATAATTCTAGCCCTAGACCTCCTCTGTAATTTAAAATGTAAAAGTTTGTTGCCATTCCACGAGCGGGAGCAACTTTGAAGCGTGACATGTTGGGTATAAATTTACTCGACGTAACATTATCTTTCACAGTGCGCTTTTAAGACCACTGCGCAAATAAGGTATGACAAAAAGTATTGCAACGACCGCCATTTTACTCTCTAGGGTATTAGAAAAAATATGTATAATGTTTAGGGGTTCTAAGTAATTTTCTAGCAAAAAAAAATGTTTTTAACTTGTAAACACCAAATCTCAGAAAGAGGCCCGGTCCTTAAGTGGTTAATGTAAGCAAAACAAATGAGGTTGTGATCGACAGCTTGATTGTGGAGAGAGTAGGCAGTATTCAATTCCTGGGAGTGCACATCTCAGAGGATCTTACCTGGACAACCAATATCACGTCACTAACCAAGAAGGCACAACAGCGCCTATATTTTCTCCACCGCCTTAAAAAAGCCAGTCTCCCTCTACCCATCCTTACTACATACAATATGGGAACCATTGAAAGCGTGCTGACCAGCTGCATCATTGTCTGGTATGGGAACTGCAGTTCTGCTGACCGCAAGACCCTGCATCGGCTAGTGAAGATGGCTGAAAAGTTTATTGGTGTCTCTCTCCCTCCATCCTGGACATTTTCCATACACGATGCTCCAGCAAAGCTATTAGTATCGTGAATGATCCTACCCATCCCTCCCACAGTCTCTTTCAGCTCTTGCCATCAGGTAGAAGGTACCAGAGTATCAAAACTTTTATAAACATTTGCTGCTACAAAGACTTTTAGAAATATACAGTATATGTACAGTTACGTAGTTCCCAGATATGTATAGGTCTAAAATGTTTTATTTTTTTTTGTTCTTCACTGTGTTTTTATTCTTTGTATATTTATAACTATGTTTAATTTGTATGTAGCACAGTGGCCCTGTGAGATAAGATATTTTGTTCTACCATATGTCCTCATGTAGTAGAATGACAATTAAGCTTGACCTGACCTGACCTGACCTGACTTGATTATCACTCACAAGCAGCAGCTGCTTTTATCACATTATTTATTCAAAGATACAGAGGTGTGGCGTGGGTGTTATATGCTTTTAACGAATATATTTACTAATCATAACATAATGATATGTTAGTATTGTCATTACACAATTTACTAATATTTGTTGATATTCTAATGAAGTCATAATAACATTTAAAAAGTTGAATGTATCACTTACAGAAAAGACACACTGGAAGATTGCTGTAGTGGAGATAACAATATTACAGGATGGAGCCCGGCTTCCACTCCTGGAATTCCAGTAAACCAGAAATTCCCTTTACTCGTGAGGCTTTAAGGTATCCTATGGATACATTTTCCCAAGCATTATCCTCACATGGGTAAAGCTGTTTTTCAATATTAAATATTTTTTAGGAAGTATATATCAGGAGAAATGAAGCATGGATTATTCTTTATTCATTTGCAGAATGGTCTTGTACAAGTGAAGAAAGGACTGAAACAAAAGATCAGATAAACAAAGAAAGGGGAATCACACTTTATGAAAACCTATAGATTTTATAACTTGCTTTTGGAGCATAAGAATATGAATAAGGATGCTAAACATTAGCAAGAGATCATACACCCAAATGTGTTAAAAGGCCAATCAACCCAGCTATAGGGGATGCTGGATGTCTGATTTAGCCCCTGGCTTATCTCATGTATTTAATAATCCAACAATGATCTCCCTGCCATGATTCCCAGACTGGTTATGTGCTCCTAGAAGTTTTCGATGCCCCTACCCACCTTTGTGTGATCCAGCTCTTCCTATTGTATTCTCTATAATATAAAACAAATAGGGGAAGGTGGGAACCCCTCATAGTAGGCATAGCAGGTGTACAGACCGGGACTACTCACAGAGACAGGGGAAGCCCCTAATATTGGGCACAGAGCTGGGACCTCAGCATGGGGATCTCGGTAATAGAATCCTGAAAATATAGAAGAAGCGGGTAGGTGGTTCACCTCTCCCGCACCTACCAACAAATGAAATATCAGTTTTGAATGATTTGAGCCTTTAACCACTTAAGGACCGAGCCTCTTTCTGAGATAAAACATTTTTTTTTTTTTGCTAAAAAATTACTTATAACCCCCAAACATTATATATTTTTATCTAATATCCTAGAGAATAAAATGGCGGCTGTTGCAATACTTTTTGTCGCACAGTATTCGCGCAGCGGTCTTACAAGCGCACATTTTTGGGGGAAAAAAAATCACTTTTTTGAATTAAAAAATAAGACCACAGTAAAGTTAGTACAACTCTTAATGATTCTGCGCTTAGTTGCCGGTTCTGGGCTGCGGCCCCCCCTGAAGTACCCAAAAGGGCCCAACGGAAATATTGTATATGAAAGAAAGGGGGTAGGTGGCGCTGCCCTGTGCCTGATGTGGGTGAAGGCCTAAAGCCAAACTTGCTATATCCTTAATGATGTATACCAGCACAAGTGATGGGTGCTAAGATAAAAAATGGCTGTGTCATTGATAATAAATGCCAACAATAGTGAGTGAATCCCCATAGGTGGTATTGAGTGGAGATAAGTTAATTAAATCTCGGGTAGCAAGTAGACAGGATATACCCACATATGGTGTGGGCTCCCTTTACCTGCTCAGTGGAGCTATTTGAAAAAAACAGAACATGCGTGGTAGGCTCCAAAGCCGGTGGATTACCCCGATGCTGAAAAGCGATAAGTGAGTGGGTCACTCTTCCTGCGGTGTGGTTGACTGGGTCCAATATTAGAATAGGTGGGCCCAATCGACCTAAAGACTTTAATGTGGGAAATTGTGATGTGTCAGCAGTAATAAATGATTGATCAAATGTTGAGTCTCCTAAGCAACAAATACTGACAAAAAAAATGTGTTGTGCTAGAAGAACAAATTCCTTAGACCTCATACATATGTATGTGAAATATACCAATAGTGGTGACTAATTCCATAACAGCAAAATAAATACAATAATATTAAGGTCCAAAAAGGCTTCCCAGCCTCTCTAAGGTAGCAATAAAGGTGCAAAATACAGTGCAAGCTCATGTAGCCAGTGAAGGCTAGTGTACTCAAAAATCCGTGTGCTATAGCTGTAGCGTGGATTACTTAATGCTGGTGCATCCAAATAGTAAGAGTGCAATAAGTGATAATGAATATGGAAAATTTAATTAATAAAGAAAAATGCAAATAAGAAGTTCCACACAGCGTGATTATATGGTGACGTGGTGAAATGTTCAAACGCTGGCCATAAGGTAAGTATCACGGTGACTTCGTGCTCATCCCCTTTTAGATCCCCACTCACCAGAACTTTGTACCCCTACAGGGGGGGTGAGCATAAGAGTGGTTAGGTGGGTGAGCCGTTCCTCCCCGGTCAGATGGTCACTTGTTACTATCCCGGTCCCGACTGCAATCCTGGATAGACAATCCGCTGCTATCGGCGTATCTCATATGCAGATCACAAGTGAAGAAAAAGCCCACATAGTGTGATAAAGCTTTTAAAAATGTTGGTTTATTAAATAAAAAGTCCCAAAAGGACTGAATACCATACAAGGTATAAAAACAAAAGTAAACGTGCGTTCCACTGCTGCTCTCCCCTAAACCAAGTAGGACATGAGACGTCTGCGCTGACTGGTCACCTAACGCGTTTCGTCATGTGACTTTTTCAAAGGTGATGTCATCACATCACGTCTCCCGTGCTGATATAGTGCCTGTAGGTCCCTCCTCCGGTGGATGTAACGGGGTGGGCCCATATCCCTGTGTGTATTCCCTGTGTGTATTTACATATGTTGTTCCTCCTCCCTCCCAAGTCCCTCTAGTGGACAAAAGAGGAAATGGGATGCCCACAAGCTGCTGGAAGGAACAATGCAGATATTATCTGGTAAAACCTAATGATCACTAAGCAGTGGGATAAACGGCAATATACACCACAATATTGGTGTATATATTGATCCATTCCTCCAAAGGAGAGTTATATCAAATGTGAATCTCTGGATCGTGATACATGACTATGTTCTTGTAAAGGTGATGTTTGATGTTGTGTGGAGCTGACAAAAGGAATAATTAAATTGACATAAGAATTGTATATACTATAAATAAACATGAGGATGAATTTCTATACTGGGGAGGTGTGCCATTGACATCCCATATTTATTGAACTATGCCCATTACAAAGTTTCCCTCCCCCCTTATTATGATGACCAAAATCCCCAGTACCAGTGTATTGGATGGGGGGTAGATATGTTCTACTAAGATGTGTCCTTGAATTCATGTAAGTAACACAAAATTAGTAATCTAATCCACTATCCCAGTGGGGGACTAGTGGATGGCAATAATAGGCAGGGTTACCTAAATGTAAATAAAAAAGGGAGGAGAGCTAAAGGGGTGCCCCCCATTTAAGTGGTGGTGTCAAAACATAAGGGCTTCAATGAAGGGTAGGCCCAAGGGGAAATATAGAACTGATGGGTAAATATACCCTAGGTTGAAAAAAGGTGAATGAGCTCCTCAAATCCAAAAGACCATACATCCTGGTAGTGATCCTATCAAAGGCTGGAGCCATCAGAGTATAATGGTTAAGGAGGAGCAAGGTAAACTGGATGGTGTCAGGGAAATCCGTCCAACAACGCCAATCAGCGCCCAATGCGCACGCGCGGCGGAATGATGCTTCGGCGCATGCGCGTGCGCGGGACGGCGCTTCTACGTTCTCGGGTGCGCGCAGCGGCGCGCGTGCATGCGCGGCGGCGCACCAATAGGAATCCAGGCGGGCCTATTTAAAGAGACCCAGTTGCACTGACAAGTTGCTGGTTTGGCAGCTTTCCTGTATACCCAAGACTCTGGAAAACTATCTTGAAAATCTCCTTGTGACCCGGACTGGCTTGATTCCTCTGATCTCTCTCCTGGACCTGACCCTCGGCTTGTTATACGGACTTCTGCCTTCTCCTGTGTTTGACCCTCGGCCTGTGACTCGGATCTGCTGCCTGTCTACAATCCTTGACCTCCTGCTTGTACCTTTTGGACTTCCGCGTTTCCTTTGAACTCCTGCCTGGTCCCCGGTATTCTCTGGACTTGTTACCTTTTACTGTGCTAGACCCCCAGCCGGGACTGTTACCTTGCAATTGCAACCCGGACTCAACCTGCATCGGCTTCCATTATCTCCTGCTGTTGAACTTTACCAATCCGGCTAGTTCCTGCTTGAAGCCTGTTTCTTCAGTCTACTCAGCACTACCGGACCGTCTACAAGTACCCACCACCTGCCGGTAGCCGGTGCCGCTTCTCGCCATCCACTCCCTGTCTCAACTCCAGGGGGTGGAGTGCGTCAAGTCGCAAAGGTGAACCACTCTCGGCATCTCGGCCTCGGTAAGTACATACCCTTACAGTACAAACCAGCCAGATGTCTGAGGCCGACAGGGTGCGTTCACCGTTCGAGACCCTATGTCAGTAAGTCACCGCACTAACCGATGCGGTTCAGAAATTACAAGAAGGTTATGTCCAAATGGATGGCCGCTTTCAGCTACTTACTGGAGCTACAGGACCAGCATCACCAGCTGCTACCGTTGCCAATGTTGCCTCCACGTCTCAAGATCAGGCAAATCCCACCGTAGTAATGGCTACCCCTGAACCCAGGGTCCCCCTGCCTGAGCGATTTTCTGGCGTCCGTAAGAAATATCGGGCTTTCAAAAACGCATGTTCTCTTTACTTCGCCCTTCAACCCAGGACTTTCTCTTCAGAAGTGGTAAAGGTGGGGTTCGTCATCTCCCTTCTAACCGACGAACCTCAGGCCTGGGCCCATGGCCTGATGGAGCAAAGCAGCCCCATACTAGATTCCGTGGACACCTTCTTCGAGAGTATGGCGCAGCTGTATGATGATCCTCAGCGATCAGCTACAGCTAAGACTGTTCTCCACAGTTTAACCCAGGGGAGAAGGCCGGTGGAGGACTCCACGGCAGAATTCCGGAAATGGTCAGCTGACACTGGCTGGAATGAGATGGCCCTTAAATACCAATATCGCCAAGGACTGTCTGAGGCTCTTAAAGACGAGCTGGCCAGGATTGGTGTTCCAACTACTCTGGAAGATTTGATCCAGTCTGTCACTCAGCTTGACAGACGCCTGCGGGAGCGGCGTTCTGAGCGTTTCCAGACTACCCGTCCAAACTGGACTTTGCCCCGATCAGCTTCTACCTATCCACCCATCCAAGTTCCTACAGCATCTTCTCCTCCCGAGCCTGAACCCATGCAGCTTGGTCTGGTTCGTCCTCCCCTTTCTCCTGAGGAAAAGCAGCGCAGGCGTCAGGCCAATCTGTGTCTTTACTGCGGGGGTACTGGCCATTTCCTTCGGAGCTGCCCAGTGAGACCTAGTAAGTGTACCCTCAAAGACACTTTGAACTACCAAGTTTCTGGCTTACCACAGACTTATGTTGTTCTTTCTATTTCTCTACAGCTACCAACAGGAGCAACCCGCCTACCGGCGATTATTGATTCAGGAGCCTGCAGCTGCTTTCTGGACTCTTCACTTGCTTCCCAACTTCACTTTCCTCTGCAAACCAAGGACCGTTCTCTTCAGGTTCGTCTGGCGGATGGATCCCTGCCTCGTTCAGGGGTAATTACGCAAGAAACAAAACCCGTCCTTGCTATCACGGATTCAGGCCACCAAGAATACCTTCGATTTGACCTCATCCCATCTCCCATGTTTCCCATCATCCTGGGCTTCCCCTGGTTACAAGCACATGAGCCTCATATAAACTGGGCCAAAAGGGAAGTTAACTTCACTTCTTCGTATTGTTCCCAACACTGTCTTTCCGCACTTCCAACTGTCTGTGCTACTTTAACCCCTCAACCGGATAACCTACCACATGTTCCATCAGCATACTTAGAATTCCAGGACGTCTTCGACAAACAGCAGGCCGACCGCCTACCTCCACATCGTCCCTACGATTGTCCCATTGACCTTCTGCCTGGCTCCAAAATTCCATTCGGCCGCATCTTTCCCTTGTCCGAATCTGAGTTGAAGGCCCTCAAGTCTTACATTGAGGAAAATCTGGAAAAGAAATTCATTCGCCCCTCTTCTTCCCCAGCCGGTGCCGGAATCTTTTTCGTTGAAAAGAAAGACGGGACTCTGAGGCCCTGCATCGACTATAGGGAATTAAATAAAATTACTATTAAAAATAGATACCCGCTCATCCCGGAGTTGTTCCAACGATTCCGATCAGCTCGGATCTTCTCTAAACTGGACCTTCGAGGGGCCTACAACCTCATCCGGATCAGGGCTGGAGACGAATGGAAGACGGCTTTTAGATCTAGGTTCGGTCATTTTGAATACTTGGTCATGCCATTCGGGCTTTGCAACGCCCCAGCTACTTTCCAGCACCTGGTCAATGACATTTTCCGTGAACACCTGGACGACTTCCTAGTCTACTTAGACGATATTCTTATTTTTTTCGTCCTCCCTTGAACTGCACCGAATCCATGTCATCAAGGTCCTCACTATTCTCCGAGAACATAGACTTTACCTCAAGGCCGAGAAATGTGACTTTGAGAAAACCACTGTGCAATTTTTGGGATTTATTATTTCTACCAATGGGGTCGCAATGGACCCGCAGAAAGTCAAAGCTATCCAGGAATGGCCAGCCCCAACAGACAAGAAAGGGGTACAACGGTTTATAGGTTTCGCCAACTTCTACAGGAGGTTTATTGTGGGGTTCTCTTCTATTGTGGCACCTATAACCCAACTGACACGCCAGGGCTACCGCTTTCACTGGTCACCGGAAGCTCAGGATGCCTTCGATAAACTAAAAAATGCATTCACATCGGCACCTGTATTGAAGCATCCAGATCCGCTACTGCCGTTTACTCTGGAAGTAGATGCTTCAGAGTCAGCCACTGGGGCCATCCTCTCTCAACGGCAGGGCCCCAAATCCCTTCTTCATCCAGTAGCCTTTGCCTCTCGTAAACTAACTTCTCCGGAACGTAATTATGACGTCGGAGACCGGGAACTATTAGCTATCAAATTCGCCCTGGAAGAATGGCGATACCTTCTGGAGGGAGCCCCTCACCCTGTCATGATATTCACGGATCATAAGAATCTAGAATATCTGAGAACAGCAAAACGTCTTCGACCCAGACAAGCCCGATGGGCCCTCTTCTTCACCGGGTTTAACTTTCATATCTCTTATAGGCCCGGTTCCAAGAACGTGAAGGCGGATGCACTCTCTAGGATGTTTCCCGAGACCCCTCAAGCAGAGGAACCAAGTACCATCCTATCAGCACAAAACTTTCTGCTCATCCCACAGGCTGATCTACTAACCTCCATAAAAGCCGCCTCTAAGCATTGTCCTGACCAAGTAACCTCTTACCTAGAGAAGCATAATGACTTGCTCTGGTCCCAAGGTAAAGTCTTCGTCCCTCTGGAAACAAGGCAACTGATTCTGAAAACTTTCCACGACCACAAACTAGCTGGTCACTTTGGAACCAAAAAAACCATGGAACTAATCTCTCGCTCCTTCTGGTGGCCTGGTTGGAGACAAGATTGCAAGTCCTATGTTGCCTCCTGTACCCGTTGCCAACGGTATAAGGGACCCAAAACCAAGAGTTGGGGACTACTCAAACCTTTGCCTATCCCTGAACGTCCGTGGGCAGATGTGTCCATGGACTTCATTGTAGATCTACCGCCCTCTGGAGGTTTTACCACGATTCTGGTCGTAATTGACCGCCTCTCCAAAATGGCACACTTTGTGCCCATGATCGGTACCCCCTCTGCTGCAGATACAGCCAAAGCCTTCTTTCAGGAGATAATCAGGCTCCATGGGGTGCCTAAGAGCATCACCTCTGACAGAGGCGTTCAATTCACGTCGAAATTCTGGAAGGAACTTTGCAAATCTTTAGAAGTCAAGATTTGCCTATCATCGGCATATCACCCCCAGAGCAACGGACAGACAGAGAGAACCAATCAAACCCTAGAACAATATCTCCGTTGTTTTTGCTCAGCCTCACTAGACGATTGGTCCTCCCTATTATCCTACGCTGAATTTGCATATAACAACTCTGTGCATTCAGCCACCAGTCAAACTCCTTTTTGGGCCAACTTTGGCTTCCATCCTTCCTTCCTCCCTGATGACATTCCGGAGAGCTCTGTTCCTGCTGTTCAAGATCGGATAGCCTTTGTTCAATCTAATTTTCTGAGACTCCAGGAAATGATGCAAAACGCCCAGGAGTCTTACAAGAGACACTACGACAAGGGTAGGAAGGAAAATCCAGTCTTCAAAGTTGGGGAGGAAGTATGGCTCTCCGCCACCAACCTCAAATTGCCGATCCCTTCACGGAAATTGGGACCAAGATTTATAGGCCCTTTTAAAATCAAGCGAGTAATCAACCCTGTGGCCTTTGAATTGGCACTGCCCGACTCCTACAGGATACACCCAGTCTTCCACACGTCTCTGTTGAAACCAGTAGTCTCCAGCTCCTTCCCAGGAAGGGATGAGCCACCTCCTCCACCTGTGGAGGTTGATGGTGAAAATGAGTACGTGGTGGAATCTATCTTGGGCTGCAGGAAAAGAGGCAGGCAGTTACAGTATTTAATCAAATGGAAGGGGTATCCCCCAGAGGACAACTCTTGGGAACCATCTAGGAACCTACATGCTCCCCGCCTAATTAGAGTCTTTCACCAGGAACATCCCGAGTTGATGTCTAGTCTGGGCGTCCGGAGTCCGCCCCTAGGAGGGGGGCACTGTCAGGGAAATCCGTCCAACAGCGCCCAATGCGCACGCGCGGCGGAATGATGCTTCGGCGCATGCGCGTGCGCGGGACGGCGCTTCTACGTTCTCGGGTGCGCGCGCAGACGCAGCGGCGCACCAATAGGAATCCAGGCGGGCCTATTTAAAGAGACCCAGTTGCACTGACAAGTTGCTGGTTTGGCAGCTTTCCTGTATACCCAAGACTCTGGAAAACTATCTTGAAAATCTCCTTGTGACCCGGACTGGCTTGATTCCTCTGATCTCTGGACCTGACCCTCGGCTTGTTATACGGACTTCTGCCTTCTCCTGTGTTTGACCCTCGGCCTGTGACTCGGATCTGCTGCCTGTCTACAATCCTTGACCTCCTGCTTGTACCTTTTGGACTTCCGCGTTTCCTTTGAACTCCTGCCTGGTCCCCGGTATTCTCTGGACTTGTTACCTTTTACTGTGCTAGACCCCCAGCCGGGACTGTTACCTTGCAATTGCAACCCGGACTCAACCTGCACCGGCTTCCATTATCTCCTGCTGTTGAACTTTACCAATCCGGCTAGTTCCTGCTTGAAGCCTGTTTCTTCAGTCTACTCAGCACTACCGGACCGTCTACAAGTACCCACCACCTGCCGGTAGCCGGTGCCGCTTCTCGCCATCCACTCCGTGTCTCAACTTCAGGGGGTGGAGTGCGTCAAGTCGCAAAGGTGAACCACTCTCGGCATCTCGGCCTCGGTAAGTACATACCCTTACAGATGGAGAGAACTGGTACCCAAATGACTGGACTAGTAATTGGATATGAAACAATTAAGGTCTATATCCAGGTTGAGGCCCCCAGGCGTAAGGGACCCCAGCCTGTGTATCCACCGCATTTCATTTTGGGAAACCTGGATCTTTTTGTTTCCTCCTCTCCAATGGTCCTTGGTGATGTCCACGCTGTAAAAAATAAGCCCTGTTGGGTTCCTGTGGTGCACCTCATTAAAGTGCCTAAATAGGCTATGTTTAGGAAACCCCTTGCGTATGTTCTTGATATGCTCTCGTATTCTGATACGTAGAGGTCTAGTAGTACAGCCCACGTACTGAAGTCGACATGGGCATTCCACCACATATGTGATGTGTACTGTTGCAGGTAATTTGTTCTTTAATTTGGAACTCTTTATTATATACATTGGACTTAAAAGTAATTCTTCTCCTGGGTTGTGGCTTGCTGGTCTTACAAGGCAGGCATCTTTGGCATCTATAGAATCCTTTGAGTTCTGGACAGATCTCCACTGATTTGGGGGGACTATAACGTTATGCACCAGATGGTTCCTCAAGGTAGGTGCTTTACGATAAATGAACCTGGGTTTCTGTGGCAGAATCTTAGCTAAGATTCTGTCTTCCTTCAATATGGGCCAATATTTTTTGAAAATGCGTTTGAGCTGTAAATATTGGCTGCTGTACCCTATAATAAAAGATATATCCATGGTTTCTCTTTCTTGTTTTTTTTCTTTTTCTTTAGTAAAGTTTTCCTATCAGTGTCTCTTATTTCACCCTTCAGTTTGAGCAGCTGTTTTTCTTGGTAGCCTTTTTCTCTAAATCTCTTAACGAGAATATCGGCCTGTATATCATAATCTTCCACCCGATGACAGTTTCTTCTTATGCATAACAGTTGTCCTTTGGGGATATTTGTTATCCACTTGGGGTGGTGACAGCTGGATGTTGGAATGTAACCATTACGGTCCGTTTTCTTGAAGGTTTGGGTACGCAGCTCACCCCCTTCCTTGAAAATTTGGAGGTCTAGATAATCTATACTTTGTTTGTGCCATTTTCCTGAAAAAGTGATCCCATATCTATTATTGCTTAGTTGTGACATAAAGCTTTCGAGTGATTCAGCTATTCCATTCCACAGAAGTATCAGGTCATCTATATATCTCTTGTACAGTTTTATCTGGGGTATTTGCTTTCCATAGATGTACTCCTCCTCCCACATCTCCATAACTAAATTAGCTACACTGGGGGCATAACGTGCCCCCATAGCTACTCCATAGCTACCCCCTTAGATGTGTATAGGTCCTATAATTTTTTTTTTTTTTTTTTTTTTTTGTTCTTCGCTGTGTTTTTTATTTTTTGTATATTTATAACTATGTTTAATTCGTATGTAGCACAGTGGCCCTGTGAGATAAGATATTTTGTTCTACCGTATGTCCTCACGTGTAGTAGAATGACAATGAAGCTTGACCTGACTTGACTTGACTTGACTTGACTTGATTATCACTCACAAGCAGCATCTGCTTTTATCACATTATTTCTTCAAAGATACATAGGTGTGGCGTGGGTGTTATATGCTTTTAACGAATATAGTTACTAATCATAACATAATGATATGTTAGTATTGTCAGTACACAATTTACTAATATTTGTTGATATTCTTTTTTTAATACAAACGTTTTTTTATTGGGCATAGACAGAAAAAAAAGCACGTATCTTATCGGGATGCAACCCACACATATAACATAAAAATTACATCGCAACATATAATATCGAGAGGAAAAGAGCATAAGAGGATCAGTCACAGGGGCAGAAACTAAATGTGTTACTCGAGGTCAGGCCCAGTGACGGCCCTTCGGGTGCATCCCAGGGTTCAAACAGAAAGAAAATTCTATTTATGCTTAAAAGAAATCAAGAAGGAAACAGGATTAGAGGGGAATAAGGGAGAATTTCCATGGAAGGATAAGAACGAAGGGAAAGAAAGATTAGGGAAAAGAAAAAGCTTAGACAGGTACATGGGTAGAAAGGGGAAAACAACCTGTTGAAAAATAAACTTTAATCTGCTACTTCTGGTATGAATAATTCGACCGACCCAGTATCAAACAAAGAAAAAGTATAGGATGTACTCCTAGTTGGGTTGGGATCACATGTCCTTACCATCTCCTAGTATCCCCAGGCCCAGGGCCCAAAGGAAACGGGAGAATATGGGGTACCTATCCGACCATACAGAGGCAGCCTCACAAGAAGCAGTGCGTTGGTCACAGTATAGCCGTTCCTGTCGACCACGCCGCCCATTTATTATGGAAGGTCTGCATGATGTCCATGATAGTGTGATAGATCCTCTCCATAAGACGGATAGACTCCATCCGCTGGAGTACCTGTGTCCATGGAACCGACTGGGACCGCCAATTCAAGGCTATGGCCCAATGAGCTGCACAGAATAGGGTATTCACTAATCTCTGGGTATGGGGAGGCAGACCCTGTATAGTGGCAAAGAGCAAACACACTGGGGCCGTCAGGTCTAGAATGGTGCCCGCAATCTGCGTCACCCTGGATGCCACCTGGCTCCATAGGTGCCTCAGATGAGGGCAACCCCAAAACGTGTGCAGAAGGGGGCCAGGGCTCTGGCAGCCCCTAAAGCACGTCTCCTGAACTGTAGGTTAGTATTTATGAACTCTATCTGGAGTGAGGTACCACCTCGTATGTAGTTTAAGTACTGTCTCCTTAGTGGCTATGGAGCGGGTACATCTGTGCATATTCTGTAGCATGTCGCTCCAGTCTTCTGGGGGGAATGCCACATCCAGGTCTGATTCCCAATGGGTCATAGCTGAGGACTTAACTGGAAGCTGAGAATCATTCAGTGACATATATATTGTAGAGATCGTTCCCTTGCCTCTAGCACCATTCTGGCAGATTGTTTCATACTGGGATAAGTTGGATCTAGTGTTCAATGTGAATAGGGATTCGAAAAAGTGCCTAATTTGTAGGAATCTAAAGAATTCCGTTCCGGGGGCTTCGAACTGCTCTTGAAGTTGTGTAAATGAACAGAAATGTGTGCCTTGCGATAGTGCTTTTAATGTCAAGAGGGAGTTTTGTACCCACCAATGGAAGCTCTCAGGGAATCGGAAAGCAGGGGGAAAACTGGGCGATCCCAGGAAGGTGGACAGGGGGGGTCTGCCTGACCTAAGTTTAAATTTGTGGTGATATAGGGACCAAAGGTGTATTGTCTGACCCACTACCATGTTTAGCGTGCCCAGTTCCCTGGGCTTAAGGCCCGTCTGCCATAGAAGTCCCGGGAGGTAGTATGGGCTGACAGAGGACATTTCAAACTGTAGCCAGGGGATGCTGTCTGGTGCGGCATGCCACTGTGCCGTCTGGGCCAACCTGGCTGACAAGTAATACAACCAGATGTTAGGAAGCCCCAACCCCCCCCCCCCCCCCCCCGTGAAGAGGGTCTGTGTGTGATAAGACCGCCATACCTAGGATGTTTATTGTTCCATAGAAACCCATTAATCTCACGTTGGATCTGCAACAGAGTATGTCATGATACATAAAGGGGGAGAGCCCTAAAGAAGTAAAGCAATTTCGGTAAAATGGACATTTTTACGGCTGTGACTCTGCCTAGGAGGGTGATGTGGAATGTAGACCATAGGTGTAACCATTGTCTGACTTTGGCGAAGATCTGGGGGTAGTTAGCGTTATATAATTCTCTTAGGGTGGGGGGCTAGACGAATCCCGAGGTATTGAGGGTTTTATTTGATACTGAAAAGCCAAAAGAAGATTTAAGGGCAGAGGTGACTCTGGGACGGATATTGACAGGGAGGGCCGAACACTTGGAGAGGTTGACGCCAAGGCCCGAAAATGTGTGAAAGGATTGGAGTGTAGAGATTAAATTAGGGAGGGAAGTAACTGGGTCCTGGAGGAACATAAGGATATCATCTGCGTATAGGCTCACCTTATACTCCCCATCCCCCTTCTGATACCCCCTAATGTTCTGGTCTGTGATGATCGCCCTCGCCAAAGGCTCCATGGCCAGGGCAAACTTCAAAGGGGACAGAGGGCAGCCCTGGCGTGTCCCCCTGCCCAGGGGGAAGTAATCCGAGGTGCAACCTGGGAGCTTAACGCGTGTGTGAGGATTGTGGTACAGTACCCTAAATCCATGAACAAACTCCCCTGAAAAACCAAACCTAGTCATGACCGCGTCCATATATGGCCACAGGACACTATCAAAGGCCTTGTGTATATCCAGGCCCAACAGAAGAACCTTGCGGGAAAATAGCTCCGCATCCTGGATAATGTCCGTCGCCAAGCGGATGTTGTCTGTGATTTGCCTAGAGGGGATGAATCCGGTTTGTTCGGGGCCAACCAGGGTGGAAATTATGGGGGCTAGTCTATCTGCAAGAACACGACCTAGAATCTTAATGTCATTGTTAAGAACCGAAATTGGTCTGTAATTCTGGGGGAGGGAGTGATCCTTGTTAGGTTTAGGGATTAGGGTCATATTGGCTGCAAGCATTTCCTCTGGAAGTGAGTGGCCTTGCAATACGTGGTTGATTAATTTAGTCAATTTAGGGGCCAGCGTACCTGCAAATTTTTTATAGTAAGTCGCCGTATACCCGTCTGGGCCCGGGGCTGTTGACGCTTTGAGCGACTTAATGACCGTCAGGACCTCCAGTTCTGTGCATGGGGCGTTCAAGTTGGTCAGTTGTTCGTGTGTCAAAGTCGGAAGTTGGATGGAGTTCAACCAGTCCTCAACTTCAGCAGGGGGGGGGGAGAGGCTGGGGCAGATAGTAGGGAGCTGTAGAACGCGGTGAAAGTGTCAAGCACCTCCTTGGGGTGGGAGACCAGCTGGCCCGAGGTGTTACGCAATTTGTAGATATGGGTGGGCTGAAGGGAGTGATGTAGTTTACGTGAGAACATGGCCGAGGCAGCGTTTGAGTGCAATAGGAATCTTGCTTTGGCCCATCTAATAGATTTTTCTGTGTGGTCTGAGAGGATAGTATCCAATTCCACCCTCTTCTGGTCAATTTGTCTAAGAGTGTCCGGGGCGTGGGATTGTGTGTGTATATGGTACAGTTTTGCTAGGTCTGCAGTTAGGGTTTTAATTTTGGCTAACTTCTGTCTCTTCTTAATGGTGGCCAACTCTATCAGTCGGCCGCGAAGTACTGCCTTATGGGCCGCCCAGAGAATAGAGGGGGTGGTGTCTTCTACATCGTTCAGTCTGAAGTACTCTTCCAACTGATTCGCTACTTGCGTGGCTATGTCAGGGTCTGTCAATAGGGAGTCATTAAGCCTCTAGGAGGCTGTCAGGGGGGAAATGCCTACATGCAAAGTTTTAAAGGAGACCACCAGGTGGTCTGACCATGGGTGTATAGTTGCCGCTGTGGAGTTGGCAAGTAAAATTGGGGAGCTGAAAATGTAATCTAGCCTTGCATAGCTCTCGTGAGGGGCTGAGTAATGTGTGTATTCCCTAGCTCCTGTATTGAGGGCCCTCCATGTGTCAATAAGTTGGAAAGTCTCCAGGGACCTCACTAGGGATTTGGGGAAGGCCTTAGATGAGTGGGTAACCTTGCTTCTGTCCAGTGTAGAGTGGGCGACTAGATTGAAGTCACCTCCCACTATCATGTGTGGAGAAATATATCTGTCCAAAATTTGGGTGAAGGACCTGAAAAAGGAACCCTGAGCAGTATTGGGGCATACACATTGGCGACTGTAAAGGCTTTGCCCTGGACATCACCTTGGAGTATCAAAAACCTGCTATCTGGGTCCTTGTAAACATGTTTGACATCAAAATGTACATTATTTCTGACAAATATGGCTACCCCTCTGGCTTTAGAGCTATACGTGGTATGGTAATGTAACTTAAATGACTTGTCAAAATAATTGGGGTGAGACATTGCCGAAAAATGAGTCTCTTGCAGGAGGACAATGTCCGCCCCCAATTGCTTATAATCTCGAAAGGCCTTCCTCCTCTTTTGTGCGGAATTAAAGCCTCTGACATTATGTGAGATAACCTTCAAACCCATAATATGGTTGGAACAAATTAAGGTTGGAGTGAGGTTGGTGAGATAGGTGCGAATGTCAGCCGCATAACCCATAGGCCCAGCACCAAAGCGGGTTGCCAAATTCCTGGATCATAGATCGGGGGCACGGTCAGCAGGTTAAGTGTAGCAGTAAAACCAATAATATAACATTGATAACAGGAACATTGTAGGAAGAAAAAAAAGGCAAACAAACTAACAGGGGTCTGGATGGATAGGCCATCCAGGCCAGCATCAACTATTTCAAATGACTGGAAAAAAAACAGTCTTCCACGTGCACTCAATCTCCCCCAACACTGAAGGGGGGAGAGAGAGTGGCAAGAGTTCAGTACAAGATCTCTCCCAATACAAAAAAGGGAATGGTGGGAGAGAAGTGTTTCTTGGATTGAACACTAACGTGGTTGGGGGGTAAAAGTTCCGGGTGGAAAACGGCAGGATCACGAGGACCGGAGACATAAAGGCTCGTTCAGAACCGAAAGGCTTGGGGGTCCAGAAATTGACAAGTCCAGCGAGACAGGACAGGGGACATGGGGCTCATGGACAAAAAATAAGGGGGGGACAGGTGGGACCGAAATCATATTTAGTACCTTGACCGCAAGCCTGCGGGGAGATCGTGGTGGAGCAGCGGAGAACTTCCACAGCTGTCTGCAGTCATGGGTTACGGTAGGCTCTACGTCCCCTCTGAGGAGGTGGGGTGGCCCAGATTGGTGACGGACGGGGGGTGGACGGGTGCCTTGGTGCTTGTTGAGGTTCGAGGAGGCCCAATTTGACCAGGATGGATTTACCTTCCAGGACCGTGGTGGCGGTGTATGTGGATCCGTTGTGCGGGACCGTCAGTTTGAAAGGGAAACCCCATCTATAGCGGATCCGAGCGGTTTGAAGGACGGAGGTGATTTCTTTCATCTGTCAGCGTCTCTCCAGTGTGGTCGGGGAGATGTCCGGATATATCTGAATGGTGACCCCGTCCAGCTGTATACGAGGGGTGTTGCGGGAAGCTCGCAGGATCTCCTCCTTCACCAGGTAGTCCTTCAGGCACATCACCACATCCCTCGGGGGCTTCTCCGGGGGCGGTTTGGGTCTTAGGGCCCTGTGGAGGCGGTCACATATGAATGCATTCACCGGTTGTTCTGGGAGGAGGGAGCGAAACAATCTCTCAGTGGCTTCAGGCAGATCCATGACTGTTTCAGGCAGGCCACACACTCTAATATTGTTCCTCCTGTTCCGGTTGTCTAAATCTTCCATACTATTCTGGAGCTGGACAACCGTGTCTGTGAGCAGTTCATGGTCTTTGCGGAGGTCATCGTATGCGAGCTGGAGCTCATCATGCTTCACCTCTAGTACGTCTGTCCTCCCGCCCAGGGAAGCGATCTCCTGGGAGAGGGTATGGGTGGACTTGTGAAGCTCAGCCTGTAACTTGCGGGCAAGTTTTTCATACATTGTCGTCAGACTGTGGTCCAGGTCTGCCTTCGTGAGGTGTGGAGTGTACTCACTCAGCTCTGAAGTCACAGAAGGGGAAGCCATGGGCTCCGGGGCCTCCAGCATGGACGACTCCTGGTCAGCGCCATCCTGGGACATCCTCGTTTGATCCCGGACCCGCAGTAAATAAGTCGTCAAGGACCGCTGGGCTGATTTCTGCTTATTTTTTTATAGTCGACGGCATGCACTACTGGTCCCTCTAGGGGTTCAGGGTGATTCAAGTAAGATTTGCAGGCAATATAACCCCCTTGGGAGTGCTAATGTCTCCGGTGCCCTCGGATCTCCGTCACTTAGCTGCCTGCCAGTTCCGCGGCGCGCATGCGCCCCCCCCCCCCTTGAGGATGTGACTTTTAGTTCATCTTGTCACCTTAATACAGGTGAGGAGGTGAGGGGACCCTCCAACCATGGAGCGCTGTCTCCTGTTGGGTTCTCCCAACAGCCCAAGGGAAAGTCGGCTGAGGACCGGATTGTGGGGTTAGTGGCAGGCCAGGAGTCTCGGTTCAGGCAGGGGACGACTTATGTGGAGTTCAAAAACAAGGATGGGAGGAAGCCTCTACTGATGGTGACCTCTGGGGATGTTCTTTCAGGCCAGGCTACTTTAAAAGTGTTGAGGGGAGTGAAACATCTACAGAAGGATAAGGGAGAGCTCTGTAAATTTGAGGCCGGGTGTAGCAAGATGTCCGCCCGACAGGGTTATGGGAACCGGGCTGCAGCTGAATCCCACTAATAGGGAGGAATCCCACCTTAGTCCTCTACAAGAGCACCGACTTTTGTTGAACTGGGAGCCAAGGTAGAGGGACAGGGTCTTTAATCTGTTGCAGGGGGACTATGGAGATCGCAGAGGTGTACCAAGATGGCCGCCGTGTGCTAGCAGCACAGACTTTTGTAAAAAGGTAGTAGATAGCCTTATGCAGACATTGGGGAGAAGTGATGGATAGTTTCCCCAGCTGTGGCAGGGTCCAGGAAGAGTGACTGGGTACAGGAGATCTGCAGCCGCGGCCCGCTCCCGCGGGGTACTGCCTCAGGAAACACCGCGGATTCCCAGGCCTGACTAGGCCGCATCGACCGCGGCCTCCACGAATGCCCCCGAGACGCAGCTCTTGCTCTGGATCACTGGAGGTATGTGGATGAGTGTCAGGGAGGGACGAGAGCTGGTCCCTTACCTCAAATACAGCCGCAAACAGGTTTCCTCCGGGAGGCCTCGGGCCTGCAAGATGGCGGCGGCCCCGGGCACTGGATGCGGTCAATCTCGGGAGACCTCCGGCTTCCCCTGGCCGAATTGTCCGAAACTAAGAGTGTGGGATACTGCAGGGGATCTAGCTGAATGGGATGGAATGCTTTGTAAGCGTGGATGGGCGATACAGAGTACCGATGGTGATAGATGGTACCCGGAGCTCCTCTAGGAAACGTCCGCCGCCGCCCACATCCCCCTTCCAGCCTATTTGTTGATATTCTAATGAAGTCATAATAACATTTAAAAAGTTGAATGTATCTCTTACAGAAAAGACACAATGGAAGATTGCTGTAGTGGAGATAACAATATTACAGGATGGAGCCCGGCTTCCACTCCTGGAATTCCAGCAAACCAGAAATTCCCTTTACTCGTGAGGCTTTAAGGTATCCTATGGATAAATTTTCCCAAGCATTAGCCTCAGGTAGGTAAAGCTCTTTTTTAATATTAAATACTTTTTAGGAAGTATATATCAGGAGAAATGAAGCATGGATTATTCATTTGCAGAATGGTCTCGTACAAGTGAAAAAAGGACTGAAACAAAAGATCAGATAAACAAAGAAAGGGGAATCACACTTTATGAAAACCTATAGATTTTATAACTTGCTATTGGAGCATAAGAATATGAATAAGGATGCTAAACATTAGCAAGAGATCATACACCCAAATGTGTTAAAAGGCCAATCAACCCAGCTATAGGGGATGCTGGATGTCTGATTTAGCCCCTGGCTTATCTCATGTATTAAATACTCCAACAATGAGATCTCCCTGCCATGATTCCCAGACTGGTTATGTGCTCCTAGAAGTTTTCGATGCCCCTACCCACCTTTGTGTGATCCAGCTCTTCCTATTGTATTCTCTATAATATAAAACAAATAGGGGAAGGTGGGAACCCCTTATAGTAGGCATAGCAGGTGTACAGACCGGGACTACTCACAGAGACAGGGGAAGCCCCTAATATTGGGCACAGAGCTGGGACCTCAGCATGGGGATCTCAGTAATAGAATCCTGAAAATATAGAAGAAGCGGGTAGGTGGTTCACCTCTCCCGCACCTACCAACAAATGAAATATCAGTTTTGGATGATTTGAGCCTTTAACCACTTAAAGGGGTTGTAAAGGTTTTTTTTTATTTTCTAAATAGGTTCCTTTTAAGCTGGTGCATTGTTGGTTCACTTACCTTTTCCTTAGATTTACCTTCTAAATGTTTTTTTTCTTTGTCTGAATTTCTCACTTCCTGTTTCACCTCACTAAACTTCACACCATCATCCGAGTGGTGTTTTGTCAGCCAGAACAGCTTACTGAACAGCTTACTGAGGAGGAACAGGAAGTGAGAAATTCAGACAAAGAAAACAAAGAAAACAAATATTTAGAAGGGAAATCTAAGGAAAAGGTAAGTGAACCAACAATGCACTAGCTTAAAGAAACCTATTTAGAAAATAAAAAACGAACCTTTACAACCCCTTTAACCACTTGTCCCCCGCCCACTGTCAATTGACGGCGGGCGAGGATACTCTCGTTCTGGGAGGACGTCATATGACGTCCTCCCTTTAAAACGAGCTAGGAGGCGCCGCGTTCACAAGGCCCCGGTGCGCGTGCCCGGCGGCCGCGATTGCCGCCGGGCACCCGCGATTGCCCGGGAAACGAGCAGGAAAGTGGATCTCTGTGTGTAAACACAGAGATCCACGTCCTGTGAGGGAGAGGGGACCGATGGTGTGTCCCTTGTACATAGGGACAACCATCGGTCCCCTCCCCCCACAGTAAGAACACTTTGAGGGAACATATTTAACCCCTTCCCGCCCCCTAGTGGTTAACCCCTTCCCTGCCAATCACATTTATACAGTAATCAATGCATTTTTATAGCAGGGATCGCTGTATAAATGTGAATGGTCCCAAAAATGTGTCAAAAGTGTCCGATGTGTCCACCGCAATATCAGTCACATTAAAAAATCGCAGATCGCCGCCATTACTAATAAAAAAATAAAAATGCTATAAATCTATCCCCTATTTTGTACACGCTATAACTTTTGCGCAAACCAATCAATACGCGCTTATTGGGTTTTTTTTTTTTTTTACCAAAAATATGTAGAAGAATACGTATCGGCCTAAACTGAGGAAAATTTTATTAAAAAAAAAAAATGGGTATTTATTATAGCAAAAAGTAAAAAATAGTGTTTTTTTTTCCAAACTGGACGCTCTTCTTTTGTTTATAGCGCAAAAAATAAAAACCGCAGAGGTGATCAAATACCACCAAAAGAAAGCTCTATTTGTGGGAAAAAAAGGACACAAATTTCGTTTGGGAGCCACGTCGCACGACCGCGCAATTGTCATTCAAAGTGTGACAGCGCTGAAAGCTGAAAAATGGCTTGGGCAGGAAGGGGGTTTTCGTGCACAGTAGAGAAGTGGTTAAGGACCGAGCCTCTTTCTGAGATTTGTTTACAAGTTAAAAACTGTTTTTTTTTTTTGCTAGAAAATTACTTAGAACCCCCAAACATTATATATATTTTTTCTAACATCCTAGAAAATAAAATAGCAGGCGTTGCAATACTTTTTGTCGCACCGTATTTGCGCAGCGGTCTTACAAGCGCACATTTTTGGGGGAAAAAAACACTTTTTTGAATTAAAAAATAAGACAGTAAAGTTAGCCCTTTTATTTTTTATATTGTGAAAGATAATGTTACGCTGAGTAAATTTATACCCAACATGTCACGCTTCAAAGTTGCGCCCGCTCATGGAATGGCAACAAACTTTTACCCTTAATCTCCATAGGCGACGTTTAAAAAATTCTACAGGTTGCATGTTTTGAGTTACAGAGGTCTAGGGCTAGAATTATTGCTCTCACTCTAACGATCGCAGAGATACCTCACATGTGTGGTTTGAACACCGTTTTAATATGCGGCCGCTGCTCATGTATGCGTTCGCTTCTGCGCGCGAGCTCGTCGGGACAGGGCGCTTTAAAAAATAAATAAAAAAAAATCTTAATTTATTTTACTTTTCATTTTTTATTTTGACACTGTTTTCTTTTAAAACATTTTTGGGTCACTTTTGTTCCTATTAAAATGAATGTAAACATCCCTTGTAATAGAAAAAGCATGACAGGACCTCTTAAATATGAGATCTGGGGTCAAAAAGACCTCAGATCTCATATTTATACTAAAATGCAATAAAAAAAAGTCCCTTTAAGAGCTTTGGGTGGAAGTGAAGTTTTAATGTCGCTTCCGCCCTGCAATGATATGGAGACGAGTGGGGGCCATCTTCCCCTCACTCGTCTCCATGTCAGCCAAGGGAGCAGATCGATCGCCTCCGCTGCTGCCGACAGCTTCGGTAAGGCCCCTTTCAAACTGAGGAGTTTTTTAGGCGTTTTGCGCTAAAAATAGCGCATAAATAACGCCTGAAAAACTCCTGCCCCAGTATGCTCAATGTGAAAGCCTGAGGGCTTTCACACTGAGGCGATGCGCTGGCGGGAGGAGAAAAAATCTCCTGCAAGCCACATCTTTGGAGCGGTGTGTATACCGCTCCTTCACCGCGCCTTCCCATTGAAATGAATGGGACACCGCGGTAATACCGCCCGCAAACCGCGGCTGGTATTAACCCTTTTTCGGCCGCTAGCGGGGGTCACAACCGCACTGCTAGCGGCCGAATACCTCCGCAATTCCGACGGTATAGCGCCGCTAAAAATAGCGGCGCTATACCGCCACCGCCCCAGTGTGAAACCAGCCTAAGCGCCGGAGGGCACCGGAAAGGGGGAGCCCTCTCCCGCCGCCGATAAAAGTGATCTTGCAGTGAATCTGCCACATAGACCACTTTTATCTGAAAGCGAACCACCCGCTTACGAAGGGAATACCGGGGTTATGGTAACTAGCTGCTACCATAACAACGGTATTCCTCTTCAATGTAGCAATGTATTCCTGCGGCGGGCGGTCCGTAAGTGGTTAAATATATTCTCTGTAAGCCATCATGATTTCTTATGAAACATATTTGTAATGTTAATTAGGATCGCTACTTTTTGTTTCCGTTTACGTGAAGGGGTGGAGGGTGGATTGTGCCATCTCCAAAGCTACCTATTTATAGATGAAGGGACATACTCCCTAAGGTTAAAAAGCTTACTGCTGGATCTCCTATTGATCGATCTGGGGTATCACAACACCTCCTAGACTCGATGGCGCCACCTCACTATCCACAAAACTCTATAAATCGCATGACTTAACTTATTTGATTATAGTTTTTATGGTAGCCCACTTTATGGGAACATTGTTACTACCACTACCCTAATTGTCCTAATCCAAGTTCAGTTATCACTTCTTGGTCTCGCTATTCCATTTGGTTCTGCTTAGTATATGTTTTTTTTTTTCCTTTCTTACTAGTAAGTTACTACAGGCAGGGCCGTCTTTAATGTTGATTGGACCCTGGGCACAAATTTTCTTGAGGCCCCCCATGCACTTTTGCTCTCCACCTGCTCTGAGACATACCATGAATATCAGCTAGACTTAAAATCAGTTTACTGTATCAGATCAGGCAGTGATTGCGATTAGGCCCACCCCCTTTCTTAAGCAGCCCAATCATTGGCTGGTGTTTGATAGCTGCTGGGTCCCGCCCACCCCTGACATCACCGCGGAATTTTGACAGCTGGTCTCTCTGCATTCAGTTACATATGTCAGTTTCACAGAGTTACGCTACAGTATATCGGCTTATTGTGAAACCTGCCAGTGCCATCTACCAGTGCCAACCAGTGCCAATCTGTGCCACCTTTCAGGGGCAATCAGTGCCAACCAGTGCCACCTGCCACAAAAAAAAACGGTCGAAAGTATCGGCCGCCCCGGTTTCTAAATATCGGCCAGAGAAAAACCCATATCGGTCGACCTCTATACACGATAGTAAGAGTAAGAGTTACAACAAAACAGAAGAGATGGCTCATCAATTTGCAAAGTATTATACCAAGCTTTATAATTTACCTACACCTACCCCCTCTGACCCTGCACGGATTAGTCGTACACAATTGATCGAAAACTATTTAACCTCTCATGGCAGGCCCAAAATCCCCTCAGTCTCAGCTTTAGCCTTAGAAAAGCCCATCACCCAAGAGGAATTTCTCACGGCCCTAAAAAGCATGAAACCAGGCAAAAGCCCAGGACCAGATGGTCTGCCCACCCAGTACTACCAAAGCTTCTCTGAAATTCTAATGCCCCCACTTTCTGAGAACATTTAACACCCTTTCTCAATGTATATGGCCCTCAACTCAATATTTGGAAGCGCACATTTTGGTAATCCATAAAAAAGGGAAAGATACTACACAAGTTCAAAACTATCTCCCCATATCACTTCTAAATGTAGACTTGAAAATACATGCAAAATTTTTGGCAAACAGACTTCTACCCCTTCTTCCCAACTTAGTGTCCCAAGGCCAAGTCAGCTATGTCCCAGCCTCCAGGTAGAGAAGCGGGGGATAATGCTATAAAAGCCCTTAATATACACCACTTTCTCACAAATACCGCAACAGAAGGTTTCTTTCTATCAACAGACACAGAGAAGGCATTCGATAGGGTGGTCTGGGACTATATGCGTACAGTCCTAGCATCAATAGGCTTGTGGTCCTTCATGCAGTTAAGCATACTAACTCTTTATTCTAACCCCAAAGTCAGAGTAAAGGTCAATGGTCACCAATCGGACGCCTTCTCTATTCACAATGGAAAAAGGCAAGGGTGCTCACTGTCCCCAATTATTTTTGTATTGACACTGGAACACTTCCTGTGTTGTATTCGATCACATCCTGATATATCAGGTGTAAAAATTGCGAACAGAGAATTCAAAATTGCTGCATTTGCCAATTGTTCCTCACTAACCCAAAGATCTCGTTGCCCAAACTATTCCAGAAATTTAAACAATATGGTGAATTATCAAACTTTAAAATTAACCCTAATAAATCCTGTGCCTTAAATGTGACCCTTCCTCAAGCCTTGGTTCAAAGTTGCCAAGAATCTTTCTCCTTTTCCTGGCAGGCAAAAGCCATCACATACTTGGGTATTCAACTACCCACCAACTCAAAAGACCTCTACTCACTGAACTTCCACCCGCTTTTACAAGCATTCAAAAATGATTTAGCATTATGGGACAAATCTACCATATTATGGTTTGAATGAGCCGCTGCAATTAAAATGTCAATCCTCCCACGGTTTCTATCTCTCACAAGCCATCCCCATCACATTACTAAAAGCTTTCCTCACATCATTGCGTTGGCTTATTAGTACCCTCATTTGGAAAGGCCACACACCCAGACTCAGCCTGATAAGACTCTCTTCCCCAAAAAATCAAGGTGGAATAGGACTACCCAACTTCAAGAAATATCATAGAGCTTCCCTGTTGACATGAGTAGTAGACTGGCACATATATGAAACATTCAAAGAATGGATCACTCTAGAAGAATCCTGGGCAAGAGGGGCTCTCCTAGATCTAGTGTGGCTTCCCTATAACAAACTCCCTTCTGCCCTCAAATCCCACCCTCTTATTCCCCCTACTATACAATGTCTTGGTGAATCTGTTAAACCGACCTCAATAGCTTTAATTCCAGGCCCTATGACCCCTATTAGGAATAATCTAGCTTTCCCTCCAGGATCTGACATTGGCTTTTTATACACCCTTCCACCTAACCCCCATCCAAGACCTTATCAATTTTTCACCCAAGGAGTATTTTGCACCAAGAGTGAACTGGCATCCAAAGAACCGAACCTCCCCCTGCCAACCTGGTCATACTTACAAGCCAAACACTTAACGACCCTAGAACTTAAGAAATGTATAGCCGCAATCTGATCTTATTAGAAAAATTATACATCTCTTCCACACCTCAGAGACATTTAATCTCAAACATATACTCAATTTTGACAACCGCAGGCACTGACCACATTTTCCTCCTTATCAACAGATCCTCTCACCAAATCAGATTGGGAAAACATCTGTACAACAGCACACAAAGGCACATTAAACGTCACTACACAAGAGCACAATTTTTACAGAACCCCCTCCTATCTACACAAGGTATATCCCTAGACACCTGACTCTTGTTGAAGATGCAATGGTGCACATTTGGTGGTAATGCCCCCATATCACTTCATGCTGGTCTCAAGTACATAAAATTATACACAAGGTCTCCACCTACCCTATAGAGTTTTTTCCTACCATCAGTACCTTCTTGCCAGGAAAGGTTCCATCCGCTGGTAACATTTATTATTTGGCTTGCAGTACTGTGGTCCACCAGCAGGTGTCTCCTGGCAGTTTGGAACTGTCAGGAGAACTTCTCCCTACTGGTGTTATATCATCTGTGGGACGCAGTACTGGTCTCCACCAGCGGATGGATCCTGTCAGTGTGGAGTGGACTGCTCTTCCTGCGGACAGGTGTCACCTAGCCTAATCACTGGCAGATACTTAAATACCCGGCAAGCCCTCACATGTTTGCCCTGGTATCTCTCTCCCTGACCTTGACCCTGCGATCCTGACTTCTGAGACTGTATCTGATGCGACCTGATCCCTATCCTGAGCCCATCCTGGTTTTGTCCCTCCTGCTTCCCCATTACTTTGGATACCTGTCCCCCTGTTACCTGATTACTTTGGATCCCTGCTCTTCACCCTATCCATCTGTCTTCTCCCTGTTCCTGTTGATCTCCCGTCCTTACCTATCTTCTGATCTCCTTGTGTATGACCTCAGCCTGGCTTGTTTACGAATACAGTATCTCCCATCATTGTACATGTATGTCTATTGTTATCTGTGGGTCTTGGTTTTAGGGTTGGTTATTGCACTGTGTTTATTTGAGGTGGTTCTATTCATATTTACTTACCGTATATACTCGAGTATAAGCCGAGTTTTTCAGCACATTTTTTTTGTGCTGAAAATGCCCCCCTCGGCTTATACTTGAGTCTGTTTCTGACTTCAAATTTGTGCGCCGGATCCCAGACATCCATAGGTCCCCTGGACCCTAAACTTGGCACACATATAGCCCAACTCCTCTTCTACAAGTGTGCCAAGTTTGGTGTCTAGGGGACCTATGGCCGGGGAGCACTGATTTCTCAAAACCGGGCACCCCCTCCATAGACTCCCATGTTAAACGTCAGTCTAGTCACAGTGAGGCATGGGCACAGTGAGGCACAGTGAGGCATGCACATGGACACAGTGAGGCATGCAGATGGACACCCTAGGCTTATACTCGAGTCAATACGTTTTCCCAGTTTTTTGTGGTAAAATTAGGTCCCTTGGCTTATATTCGGGTCGGCTTATACTTGAGTATATACGGTACTTAAATAAATTATTATTATATTTTCACTCGCATGCATTTTTGGTTTCCTCTGTGCAGTCCACATAGTCTGGTCTGCTAACTTCCCTGACAGTATACCAAGGTCATCTCTGATCAGACGTGGCTGCATAGAGGAACCATCCTGGTGTTGTGCGTTTTTGCTGATATGGATTTCGATGCAATCGTTTACTTTTCTCTGCTGACAGCAGAGGATGGTGAATATTGTCGCCAGATTTTAAAAGGGTGGACTAGTGACCAGCTGATGGAAGCCATAAGATCAGCTCATTCCCTAGTGGATCGGGGTCATATGTTATTTGAGGATGTTCAGCCTCTAATCCAGTTATATATAAAGCCAGCCCTGTCATGTGTTCCCGAAGGAAGTGATGATTTTTCTCCTCCCTTCAGTCGTGACCAAGTTGAATCCCTGGTATGGTTTTTGGAGGACGATCTGACCTTTTTTGATGAACATTATTCCTCCTGTTCCCAGCAGGTGCTATCTGATTGCATTTGTTCAGTACAATCTCTGATTAGACAGGGTGTGTGTGAACCAGCTTTTGTTCAACCTGTGCTACAGGCATGGTCAGATCTCCTGTATTTAGCAAAGCCACAACAACCCAGCCCTGCCATTAGTCACCTGCCTTCCCAAGAATCTATCTCCCCGTCACCCATGGCAACCTCAGCTACAGCCCAGTATACTCAGCTTCCCACCAAGTACTATTACCCAGTCTCTACTTGCTGCACTTATCCTGCCTTCAATCCACCTGCCTCTTTTCCTTTCCACCTGTAACTATTCCACAAAAATCTCCTCCAGCCACTGTCCCCGTGTCTCCACCGCATTCCAGCCCTTCCTTTTGCCCAATTACATCCTTTTCTTACATTTCTCCAGTTACTTACAAATGTGCAGCGGCTAAGCCAAAAAAGAGCCAAAAGTTCTTTCCGACCCACACAATCCTGCAAATGTTCCAGCCCGAGGTGCCAGTGTTCCAGCCCGAGGTGCCAGTGTTCCAGCCCGAGGTGCCAGTGTTCCAGCCCGAGGTGCCAGTGTTCCAGCCCGAGGTGCCAGTGTTCCAGCCCGAGGTGCCAATGTTCCAGCCCGGGGTGCCAGCGTTCCAGCCCGGGGAACCAGTACCAGCATTCCAGCCTGAAGAGCTAGAACCAGCGTTCCGGCCTGAGGTTGGGGTGCCCGTTTCCCAGGCCTGAGGTTGGGGTGCCCGTTTCCCAGGCCTGAGGTTGGGGTGCCCGTTTCCCAGGCCTGAGGTTGGGGTGCCCGTTTCCCAGGCCTGAGGTTGGGGTGCCCGTTTCCCAGGCCTGAGGTTGGGGTGCCCGTTTCCCGGCCTGAGGTTGGGGTACCCGTTTCCCGGCCTGAGGTTGGGGTGCCCAGCCTGATGAGCCTCTGTCTGCTGCCCAGCCCGATGAGCCTCTGTCTGCTGCCCAGCCCGATGAGCCTCTGTCTGCTGCCCAGCCCGATGAGCCTCTGTCTGCTGCCCAGCCCGATGAGCCTCTGTCTGCTGCCCAGCCCGATGAGCCTCTGTCTGCTGCCCAGCCCGATGAGCCTCTGTCTGCTGCCCAGCCCGATGAGCCACTGTCTGCTGCCCAGCCCGATGAGCCACTGTCTGCTGCCCAGCCCGATGAGCCACTGTCTGCTGCCCAGCCCGATGAGCCACTGTCTGCTGCCCAGCCCGATGAGCCACTGTCTGCTGCCCAGCCCGATGAGCCACTGTCTGCTGCTCAGCCCGATGAGCCACTGTCTGCTGCTCAGCCCGATGAGCCACTGTCTGCTGCTCAGCCCGATGAGCCACTGTCTGCTGCTCAGCCCGATGAGCCACTGTCTGCTGCTCAGCCCGATGAGCCACTGTCTGCTGCTCAGCCCGATGAGCCACTGTCTGCTGCTCAGCCCGATGAGCCACTGTCTGCTGCTCAGCCCGATGAGCCACTGTCTGCTGCTCAGCCCGATGAGCCACTGTCTGCTGCTCAGCCCGATGAGCCACTGTCTGCTGCTCAGCCCGATGAGCCACTGTCTGCTGCTCAGCCCGATGAGCCACTGTCTGCTGCTCAGCCCGATGAGCCACTGTCTGCTGCTCAGCCCGATGAGCCACTGTCTGCTGCTCAGCCCGATGAGCCACTGTCTGCTGCTCAGCCCGATGAGCCACTGTCTGCTGCTCAGCCCGATGAGCCACTGTCTGCTGCTCAGCCCGATGAGTTCCTGCCTGCTGCCCAGCTTGATGTCCCGCTGTCTGACTTTCAGTCTGATGTGCCTGCCTTTCAGTCTGGTGTCCTGGTGCCTGCCTTTCAGTCTGGTGTCCTGGTGCCTGCCTTTCAGTCTGGTGTCCTGGTGCCTGCCTTTCAGTCTGGTGTCCTGGTGCCTGCCTTTCAGTCTGGTGTCCTGGTGCCTGCCTTTCAGTCTGGTGTCTCGGTGCCCGCTGTCTGCCTGGATGTGCCCGCTGTCTGCCTGGATGTGCCCACTGTCTGCCTGGATGTGCCTGCTTTCCAGCCAGCTGTGCCCGCAGTCTACCCAGATGTGCCCATTGTCTGCCCGGATGTGCCCGCTGCCTGCCCAGATGTGTCTGCACCTGCTGCTCAGCTCAAGCTGCATTTTGTTCGGTTTAAAGCCATGGACTTTCCTCATGCAAACCTGATGTGACTTTGTCTGTTGCCCAGCTTGTCGCCATGGACCTTCCCCAGCAACAGTTAGTTGGAGCGTCCGGAGGCTGCTCCTTCGAGGGGGAGTACTGTCAGGAAAGGTTCCATCTGCTGGTAATATTTATTATTTGGCTTGCAGTACTGTGGTCCACCAGCAGGTGTCTCCTGGCAGTTTGGAACTGTCAGGAGAACTTCTCCCTGCTGGTGTTATATCATCTTTGGGATGCAGTACTGGTCTCCACCAGTGGATGAATCCTGGCAGTGTGGAGCGGACTGCTCTTCCTGCGGACAGGTGTCACCTAGCCTAATCACTGGTAGATACTTAAATACCCGGCAAGCCCTCACATGTTTGCCTTGGTATCTCTCTCCCTGACCTTGACCCTGCAATCCTGACTTCTGAGCCTGTATCTGACCCGATCTGATCCGACCTGATCCCTATCCAGAGCCCATCCTAGTTCTGTCCCTCCTGCTCCCCCATTACTTTGGATACCTGTCCCCCTGTTGCCTGATTACTTTGGATCCCTGGTCTGCAGCCTATCCACCTGTCCTCTCCCTGTTCCTGTTGATCGCCCGTCCTTACCTATCTTCTGATCTCCTTGTGTATGACCTCAGCCTGGCTTGTTTACGACTACGATATCTCCCATCATTGTACATATATGTATATTGTTATCTGTGGGTCTTGGTTTTAGGGTTGGTTATTGCACTGTGTTTATTTGAGGTGGTTGGATTCATATTTACTTACTTAAATAAATGATTATTACATTTTCACTCACATGCGTTTTTGATTTCCTATGTGCAGTCCACACAGTCTGGTCTGCTAACTTCCCTGACACTTCTTCATCATTCAACTGTAATGAAACACATGTTCCAAAAATCTCTAGCAATGCATATGATAAATGCTGCCAGGATGTGCATTCCGGCACTATGGCGACAATCTCAACCCCCTCGATGAGAGACTGGTTCACCAGACTCAATAGGGTGATGGGAATGGAAGAACTAATTGCGATCTCTACAGACAACTTAGACAGGTTTACTAAAACCTGGTCCTGTTGAATCCACTTCCAATCCCCAAATTACTACCTCGCCATGAATTCTTGATCTCCTTTGAACCACTCCTTAGTGCAACTTGTAAAATTAGACAGGTGTACAGATACTCCTCCGACCATCCTAATAAATTCTCTCCCCTATTCCTTCTCTTTTCTTCTTTCCCCTCCCCCTCTTTTTTCCCCCCTACTTCCCCTTCCTTTATCCCCCCTCTTCCTTAGCCCACCTGTTGCCATAACGGTGTACCATCACTCACCCAAGTCAAACAGATAATTTGTCTCTCATGCAACCATTTATCATAATATGCGCTGTTACCCAAAAAGCAACATTGACTTGTTTACTACAGATAAATAGTTCATTTTGGATTTTTGAATTTCTCTTTAAATTTCTCTCACCCACCCATTTATTGGGTCCCCCATAAGAAACCATCAGAAAAATGTATTTAAACCCTTATCTAGGACCAGTATCAACTTAATTAGTATATCATTCCAAGATGATGACAACAACCCTAGCATTTTGATATACAGTATCTCACAAAAGTGAGTACACCCCTCACATTTTTGTAAATACACACAGCCATTAATGTCTAAACGTCTGGCAACAAAAGTGAGTACACCCCTATGTGAAAAATGTTAAAAATGGGCCCAATTAGCCATATCCCTCCCCCAGAGGCGTACTAAGTGGGGGGCGGGGGGGCGGACCGCCACGGGTGACAGACACTGGGGGGGGTCAGGCCAGCGCCCCCCCCCTCCGCGGCTGAAATGAAAACAAAGGGGGGGCGGCTTTAAGCCGCGGCACCGCAGCGGTGACAGAACGCGCGGAAAGCCTGTAGTGGCTTTGCAAGAGAGGGGGGGGAGGCGAGCCGAGTGACCCGGGACCCGCAGTGATCCCCCTCTCTCATTGCCGCGCCATGGCTCTGTTCAGTCCCGAGCAGAGTGAAGAAGCCGCCTCCCCCTCCTCCCTACACAGGGGGAGGGGACCGGTCACCTGACCAGTTGCTCGCTTATCTGACTGCACTGTAGGGGTGTCTGTACTGTGGAGGGGTCTGTACTGTGGGGGGGGGTCTGTACTGTGGGGGGGGTGTCTGTACTGTGGGGGGGTGTCTGTACTGTGGGGGTGTCTGTACTGTAGGGGTGTCTGTACTGTGGGGGGGTCTGTACTGTTGGGGGGGCTGTACTGTAGGGATGTCTGTACTGTTGGAGGTCTGTACTGTGGGGGGGGGCTGCACTGTAGAGGTGTCTGTACTGTTGGGGGCCTTTACTGTGGGGGGCTGCACTCTAGGGGTGTCTGTACTGTGGGGGGGTCTGCACTGTGGGGGGCTGTGTAATGTAAAGAGGTCCTTAGGTGCAAGGGACTGTGTAATGTAAAGGGGTCCAGAGTGCTGTGTAATGTAAAGGGGTCCAAATGTGCAAGGTGCAGTGTAATGTAAAGGAGTCCAGAGTACTGTGTAATGTAAAAGGGCCCAGAGGTGTAGGGTGATGTGTAATGTAAAAAGGTCCTTAGGTGCAAGGTGCAGTGTAATGTAAAGGGGTCCAGAGTACTGTGTAATGTAAAAGGGCCCAGAGGTGTAGGGTGATGTGTAATGTAAAAAGGTCCTTAGGTGCAAGGTGCAGTGTAATGTAAAGGGGTCCAGAGTACTGTGTAATGTAAAGGGGTCCAGTGTAATGTAAAGGGGTCCAGAGGTGTAGCGTGCTGTGTAATGTAAAGAGGTCCTTAGGTGCAATTTGCAGTGTAATGTAAAGGGGTCCAGGGTGCTGTGTAATGTAAAGGGGTCCAGAGGTGCAAGGTGCAGTGTAATGTAAAGGGGTCCAGAGGTGCAGTTGTGGAGAGGGAGTACACAGTAGTGACAAAGAGATATTAAAGGATACAGAGGTATGCCGGGGGCACAGTGGGGTGTTTTTACATTTTAATGTGGGGGGAAGGTGCCAGATATAGGATCCGCCCCGGGTGCCAAATGCTCTAGGTACGCCCCTGCCCTCCCCAATTTCATGTGACTCGTTGGTGTTACAAGGTCTCAGGTGTGAATGAGGAGCAGGTGTGTTACATTTGGTGTTATTGCTCTCACTCTCTCATACTGGTCACTGGAAGTTCAACATGGCACCTCATGGCAAAGAAAAATAATTGTTGATCTACATAAAGATGGCCTAGGCTATAAGAAGATTGCCACGACCCTGAAACTGAGCTGCAGCACGGTGGCCAAGACCATACAGCGGTTTAACAGGACAGGTTCCACTCAGAACAGGTCTCGCCATGGTTGACCAAAGAAGTTGAGTGCACGTGCTCAGCGTCATATCCAGAGGTTGTCTTTGGGAAATAGACGTTTGAGTTCTGACAGCATTGCTGCAGAGATTGAAAGGGTGGGGTGTCAGCCTGTCAGTGCTCAGACCATACACTGCACACTGCATCAAATTGGTTTGCCTTGCTGTCATCCCAGAAGGAAGCCTCTTTTAAAGATGATGCACAAGAAAGCTTGCAAACAGTTTGCTGAAGACAAGCAGACTAAGGACATGGATTACTGGAACCATGTCCTGTGTTCTGAGGAGACCAAAATAAACTTATTTGGTTCAGATGGTGTCAAGCGTGTGTGGTGGCAACCAGATGAGGAGTACAAAGACAAGTGTGTCTTGCCTACAGTCAAACATGGTGGTGGGAGTGTCATTATCTGGGGCTGGATGAGTGCTGCCAGCACTGGGGAGCTACAGTTCATTGAGGGAATCATAAATGCCAACATGTACTGTGACATACTGAAGCAGAGCATGATCCCCTCCCTTCGAAGACTGGGCCGCAGGGCAGTATTCCAACATAACGACCCCAAACATACCTCCAAGAGGACCACTGCCTTGCTAAAGAAGTTGAGGGTAAGGTGATGGACTGGCCAAGCATGTCTCCAGACCTAAACCCTATTGAGCATCTGTGGAGCATCCTCAAACGGAAGGTGGAGGAGCGCAAGGTCTCTAACATCCACCAGCTCTGTGATTTTATCATGGAGGAGTGGAAGAGTACTCCAGTGGCAACCTTTGAAGCTCTGGTGAACTCCATGCCCAAGAATGTTAAGGCAGTTCTGGAAAATAATAGTGGATAGGGATGAGCTTTATGTTTGGGTCGAACATGAGTTCGACTCGAACATTGGCTGTTTGCCCATTCGCCGAATAGCAAACAATTTGGGGTGTTCGCGGCAAATTAGAAAGCCGTGGAACACCCTTTAAAAGTCTATGGGAGAAATCAAAAGTGATAATTTATTTTAAAGGTTAATATGCAAGTTATTGTCATAAATTTTTTGGGGGGACCTGGGTCCTGCCCCAGGGGACATGTATCAATTCAAAAATTATTTTAAAAACCGCCCATTTTTTCGGGAGCAGTGATTTTAATAATGCTTAAAGTGAAACAATAAAAGTGAAATATTCCTTTAAATTTCGTACCTGGGGGGTGTCTATAGTATGCCTGTAAAGTAGCGCATGTTTCCCGTGCTTAGAAAAGTCCCTGCACAAAATGACATTTCTAAAGGGAAAAAAAGTAATTTAAAACTACTCGTGGCTATAATTAATTGTCTGGTCCCAGCAATACAGATAAAAGTCATTGAAAAAAATGACATGGGTTCCCCCCAGTCCATTACCAGGCTCTTTCGGTCTGGTATGAATATTAAGGGGAACCCCGAACCAAAAAAAAAGCGTGGGGGTCCCCCAAAATTCCATTACCAGGCCCTTCAGGTCTGGTATGAATATTAAGGGGAACCCTGCGCAAAATAAAAAAAAAATGGCGTGGGGTTCCCCCAAATATCCATACCATGCCCTTATCCGAGCGCGCAATCTGGCTGGCCACAGGAAAAGAGGGGGGACGAGAGAGCACCCCCCCTCCTGAACCATACCAGGCAACATGCCCTCAACATGGGGAGGATGTCCCCATGTTGATGGGGACAAGGCCTCATCCCCACAACCCTTGCCCGGTGGTTGTGGGGGTCTGCGGGCGGGGGGCTTATCAGAATCCGGAAGCCCCCTTTAACAAAGGGGACCCCAGATGCCAGCCTACCATTTCATCTAAAATAGTGACAAAAAAGTAAAAAAAAAAAACACACACACAGCTTGGGACAAGTCCTTAATAAAATAAATAAATAAATTCCATCCTTCTATGAGTCCGACCCGCTGCTACGAACGATACCGACCCCTCTGACGCGTCTCGGGAAACCCCGTTGTGTCAGAGGGGGCGGGGTCACCATGTCACGGGTGGCCCCACCCTTGGTTAGCGGCGGGTCGAATTTGTAGAAGGATTACGGCAATGGCATTTTTTTTATTTTATTTTTTTTATTAAAAGACTTGTCCCAAGCTGTGTGTGTGTGTGTGTGTGTGTGTGTGTGTGTTTTTTTTTTTGGGTGAAATGGTAGGGGTACAATGTACCCCGTTACCAATTCACAATTGTTTTTTAATTGTGGCACGGGGTTCCCCTGTAAATTCATACCAGACCTGAAGGGTCTGGTATGGATTTTGAGGGGGGCCCCTACGCCATTTTTTTAAATTAATTGTAATTTTGTGCAGGGACTTTTCTAAACACGGGAAACATGCGCTACTTTACAGGCATACTATAGACACCCCCAGGTACGAAATTTAAATATTTCACTTTTATTGATTCACTTTAAGCATTATTAAAATCACTGCTCCCGAAAAAACAGCAGTTTTTAAAACTTTTTTTGCATTGATACATGTCCCCTAGGGCAGGACCCGGGTCCCCAAACACTTTTTATGACAATAACTTGCATATTAACCGTTAAAATTTGCACTTTTGATTTTTCATGTTCGTGTCCCATAGACTTTAACGGTGTTCGCGTGTTCAAAAATTTTTTTTTGCCTGTTCGCATGTTCTGCTGCGAACCGAACCAGGGGGTGTTCGACTCATCCTTAATGGTGGCCACACAAAACATTGACACTTTGGGCCCAATTTGGACATTTTCACTTAGGGGTGTATTCACTTTTGTTGCCAGCGGTTTAGACATTAATGGCCGTGTGTTGAGTTATTTTGAGGGGACAGCAAAATTGTACTGTTGTACAAGCTGTACACTCACTACTTTACATTGTAGCAAAGTGTAATTTCTTTAGTGTTGTCACATGAAAAGATATAATAAAATATTTACAAAAATGTGAGGGGTGTACTCACTTTTGTGAGATACTGTATGTTCTTATATAAACAAAATGTGATTGATTCCATGAGTTTATGATGTGAACAATACGATACGTTTTCAAGTCACTTATATATTGTCATTTCCTGGTCACTGCACTGTCACTGTGTATAAGTTTATTGTTATATACTTGATTGAATGTACATGTCCAATTTCTTTGTTCAATAAAACTTTATGGAACCAAATATATTCCCATTCCTTGAATGGCCTATACTAGTGATAGTGCTGCATAATTTTCAAAACCTGTTATAGTTGATGTACCGTATTTATCGGCGTATAACACGCACCCTAACTTTAAGAGGGAAGTTTCCGGAAAAAAACTTTCCACAGCCCCCTGCGTATAACACGCAGGCACAGTTTACCCTCTAATTTCAGGATAAAAAAGTGAGTGTTATACGCCAATAAATTCTGTATATTTCATGTTATAGGATTTGTGTGAACGATATTTATTGTATAATTACTGTAGGCAGGAAAGTGTGCTGGCAATGTATCAAGTTTAGGCAGAACACATTTGTGCTTTAAAGTAGAACTATAGGCAAAACATTTTTTTTTTTTTATTATTTTGGATAGATCAAGGGATAGTTATAACCCTTGTCAGTTTTTTTTTTTTTTTACCATCTCTGTCCCATTGCAGAGACTTCCCTCAGTTCCTGTCCCACAGCCAAACAAGAAGTGAGAGGAAATCCCTGCAAACTAAAGGAATTTCTTGGGGACCCCCAGAACTAGTGTCCCCATTGGAAGATTTTCCATCTATTACTTTTCTTTGGACAACCTAAAATTTTGGGTTTTCTTTTACTTTCATATTCAATGATAAATACAGAAGGTGAACCTCCCTAACGGGGGGAACAGACAGCAATAAAAATTGACAGGGGATCTAATCCCTCTCCACTCTGTCCAAAACTTAAAAAAAAAAGTTTTGCCTTTAGTTATACTTTAACTTTTGTTCTTTACTCAAATGCATTGTATAGAGACTATACCACAGCTCTATACTACAGCTCTCCTTGAAAGTGGTTTTGGATCTTTTGCTGCAGGTCACTTTAAAGGAGACGTGTTAATTGACATGAGCTTTGGTACCAATATTGACCATCTCAACTTAGCGAAGAAATAGTTCAGAGATATCATCGTTCTCAAGCCTACGGACAGCCAAACCGGAAATTCTACAGAACTGGCAGAAAAGAGGTAAAGCATCTGACAGTTTTGTTAAAGTTAGGCTGAATGCCTGGTGTGATGATCTAGTAACATTGGGAGGGGACCAGACATCATTGATAAAACATTTGTTTAGTTAGCCATTTCATCTTGCAATATTTGCTAATATTGCAAGGAAATGTTCATAATGCCTTCAAACTTCACTAACATCAAATATAATAATGCTAGAAAACCCTTTTTTCCATGTAGTACTGTATGTGATCCCCAGCATAATGGGTAGAGGAGAGGGGAGGGGAGAAAATGGTAAAGAAGGGGAGCAGAGAAGAGCAGGTAGAGAAAGGAACAGAGTACAGAGATATTGGGGAACTGGAGAAAGTTCAGAGAAGGGCAACCAAACTTATAAGAGGCATGGGGGAGCTCAGCTATGAGGAAAGATTAGAGGAACTAAATGTATTCACTCTTGAGAAGAGAAGATTAACAGGGGATATGATCAACATCTACAAATATATAAGGGGTCCATATAGTAAACTTGGTGTTGAGTTATTCACTTTACGGTCAACACAAAGGACAAGGGGGCAATCTTTACGCATAGAGGAAAATACGGAAAGGTTTCTTCACAGTAAGAGCTGTGAAAATGTGGAATAGACTCACTGCAGAGGTGGTTCTGGCCAGCTCAGTAGATTGCTTTTAAGAAAGGCCTGGATTCTTTCCTAAATGTACATAATATAACTGGGTACTAACATTTATAGGTAAAGTTGATCCGGGGAATCGGGAAGAAATTTTTTCCCCTGCTGTAGCAAATTGGATCATGCTCTGCTGGGGTTTTTCGCCTTCCTCTAGATCAACTGTGGGTATAGAATTAGGTATATGGGATTGTATGAAATTATTATTTTATGGTTATAGATGAGAACAGAAGAGAATGAGAGAGGAGGCGAGGAGAAGGCAGAGAACATGAGAGCTGAAGAGGGAGAAAGCAAAGAGAGGGAGAGAGGAGGTGATGAGTCGAGAGGAGAAGGGAAAAGAGTGTAGGGGAAGAGAGAGGAGAGTGGGGGTGTTTTCTGAATGCAGTGTGCCTGTGTGCAAGATAATCAGTTGGACCAACATGAGCCCACAACACTTCAGAGCCATTCCACACTCCACCCACCTACACATATGTATGAAAAAAAATCTGTGTAACAAACATGCCAATTAGTGGGTGTGGCCAGAAGGGTTTTAAAGGGCATGGCTAAATAAAACCTGAGTCTAACACAGTAATGCAGTACAACAGAAGCGCTTTCATCACATATGCTTTTTAGCCCACCTTAAAGAAAAACGTAAAAAAATAGTTCATGAATGAGTGACTGCTTGTCAACCAGCAACTGACAGAAAACATATTTGCCAAAAGTATTGATGATCAGTGGTTGACTCTAAAAATATCCAGCCCACCCCCGCCCCCCCAGCCTTGGTGGTCAGAGGCTGGCTGGAACAATAACCCCCCCATACACCCCCTCCCCCTCCAGCACAGGTGGTTAGTAGTGGTGTCTGCACCCACCTCTCTCTGATAGCATTTAATTGTGTGCTGGATAGAGGCTTCTTTTAGTGCCAGGTGCCAAAATGCAGATGTTGAATGTGACATAGGATGTGCTTCTTCCTTCCAGTGACCAACATGAGGGCACGGAAATTGGACATAAGGCAGCAACTATACGTGTTGTAAAATTTGATCTCAAAAAGGAAAATCTGACAGACCCAAATGAGGTTCTACCACAAGCCGACGGGATGGTGTTCTGGAGTAGTCTGGAAACCATCAGCAAGGACCTCAAAGATTACGAGAAACCTCAGGAAATTCGTACAGCTTTTGAAACCTGGCGGTTGCCTGATATATTACGGAGTTTTAAATTGTACATTCTAAATGGCTGGGGGAGAGAGGTTTCCTGTTGTAAAGTATAATGAAGGTGACTTGAGAAGTATGCTCACTAATGAGGGGTTTGCTATCACTGATATGGAGGTTTCCCAATTAAAGGCGAAGACTGATCTGATGGATTTTGATTCAGTTGTGTTCTGTACAGCTTATAAAGATCAGAAGATTTAAGCCTCGTACACACGGCCGAGATTCTCGTCGAAAAAAACATGTCGTTTTTTTTCGACGAGATTCTTGGACAAGAAACTTGTCCCGGCCGAGTGTACACACGCTTGATTCAAAGAACCCGCGGTTCTTTGAATGGAGCGTACGCGGTGACGTCATCGACTACGACGAGCATGCGCTCGTCACATTCGATGCCGTCGCCGCCATCTTGGTATACCCTACCTATGCCTAGGAAGCTACCGCGCATGCGTTGAATTCATTTCGAACATGCGCGGGCTTCCGGGAGGACAGGTAAGTGTACACACACTCACTTTTCTCGTCGAAACATGCCGACGAGAATCTCAATGAGAAAATAGAGAGCAGGTTCTCTATTTTCTCGTCGAGATTACTTGTCGGTTTTCTTGACGAGAAACCATACACACGAACGAGTTTCTCAGCAAGACATCTCTGCCAGCAAGTTTCTTGCTGGTTCTTGCCGAGAAACTCGGTCGTGTGTACGAGGCCTTAGACTCCATGCACACCAATATGTTAGAAATTCACATGCATGTGTTTAATCAGAGAGCATAATGAGTTTTTAATGCAATTTTAATGCATAATGTTAAAATGTAATGCAAGACAAAATATCGGCTATGTGCGCTTTGAATGCGTTATACGTGTATTTTCTTCCTGGTAAATGCACCATGTGACTTTGAAACATGCACGAATTAGAATGCATATTGAGTTTGTTTTTAGTGCATTTTCAGTGCCTTTTCTATGTGTTGACATTGACGATAATATATTGTGCGTTTTTCATCAAAACCTCACAAAAAATGTAGTAAGCAGAAGTTGTCAAAAATATAACACACTGCGCTCTAACACAATACATTGATGTGAACATCTTTGCAGATTATAATGGCAACTAGAGTTTTTATGCGCTTTTAGCACACTGTAGGATATTAGTAATAGCTAGGCAGGCTGCCATAGATACATAAATGTGTTTGCTTTTATGATTGATTTTTGAGCTAATAAAGGAATAAAAATCTAAATATTCTGATTCCAGAACTTTTATTTGTGGTGCTATTAGACATTAACTTACCCACTATTTAACCCTTTATTAACACTTAGTGACTCACAATTCATTTTCATTATCCCCTTCCTTCTCTTCACTTTTCTATATATTTTTTTCATGATTTTAATTTTACTGCTCTAATATAACTGTTCTATTTTTTTCTATTTTGCTTATTCATTTTTGTAGTTCCACCTCACATGAATACCAAAAAAAAAAAAAAAAAAACGTTTAAAAAAATGTTTATTCATCTGTAAATACCTGCATCTTGCTTTGTTCTAGAAACATAACATGACAGGGGACCTTGTCCTGACACTACATACATTTGTTTGCTACAAACTGGTTTATATCTCCTCAGTCATAAGGTAAATTCATGACTGCTGAGAAGCATAGGCTCATTTATGACCAACTAATACCTTGCCCCCCCAAAAAAGACACGGAAGCTGATTAAGTTGGAAATAGGGCAAGGCCACTAGGGATGGGCTATCTGTTCCAGTCAAACATGAGTTCGACTCGAACATTGGCTGTTCGCCGAACAGCAAACAATTTGGGGTGTTCGCGGCAAATTCGAAAAGCCGTGGAACACCCTTTTAAAAGTCTATGGGAGAAATTTAAATTGCTAATTTTAAAGGTTATGTAGCGGGGTCTTTAAATTTAGTTGGGGTACACCTGGGTGGTAGTATGACCCAGGTGTGTAATTGTGAGAGGTTTTGGACCCCTTTGTATTCTTGGAGGATTGGGTGGTGTATTATTCTCCTTGGCCTGTGGGTGGCGGTGTACCCGCAGGCTCAAGGTAGAATCACTGCCACAGTGCTACCCTTTTTGTCCCTTTCCGGAGACGGTACGGCGAGGGCGGGGAACCTGCCGTGGTGTCGATGGGAGGAGATAAAAGGGGGAGACGCCCTTGCCACGAGGTCTTCGAAGATCTTCTCTTCACGCACCCAGGCACCTTAGGCCTGGGTGTGGGCGGTTCAAGGTTCCGCCCTAGGCCTGGCCGGAATGGAGTTGGAGTCCATCCCAGGCACCTTCAGCCTGGGGTGAGGTACTACATCGGAGGCCTGGGGCCCAGTAACTTCGACTGGGTCTCGCGAGGGCGAAGTGATCCGAGGGTGCCGCCTTGCGAGGAGACCCGCATCTGAGGTGAGGAGGCCGGGGAGGTCACCCGTCCGGAGACCCGGAGCAGCATCAACCTGGTGACGGATGGGCCTCCGGTAACTCCCTTAGAGGGACATCTTCCCCTGATAGGGGCCGCAGCGCAGCGAAGGTACTCCCATCTATGTTCTATGGAGTTGCTGGTAGAGACTCACAAGTTCTATGTTCTATGCTAATCAAGGTTGCTATAACCCCTGGTGAAACCACAGGGGTTTAGATTGAAATCAGGATAGTGCCTCGACCTGCTCATCCCACCGTATCAAGCTATTACAAGGTACCAACCAGTTGGTTACTAAGACACTGTTTATTGTGGAGCTTACAATAAAGCAAGAGTTGGACTGTGATCGGTGTATGGACTCTGGTTAATGGGAGCAAGGGAGGTTCCAGCATAGCAGGACTGAGCTTCATAACTAACACACATTGGCCCGAGGAAGATACTGATACTGGCCTTCACCTCACCTACAGCTATGGGGAGGACATAGGCCGTAGCGCACCTCACCCTGTCACGTGACATACCCCTAGACAAAGGAGATGGGGTGAGGGCGCTACAGTTAATATGCAAGTTATTGTCATAAAAAGTGTTTGGGGACCTAGGTCCTGCCCCAGGGGACATGTATCAATGCAAAAAAAAGTTTTAAAAACTGCAGTTTTTTCGGGAGCAGTGATTTTAATAATGCTTAAAGTGAAACAATAAAAGTGAAATATTTCTTTAAATATTGTACCTGGGGGGGGGGGGGGGGGGGTGTATAGTATGCCTGTAAAGTAGCGCATGTTTCACGTGTTTATAACAGTCTCTGCACAAAATGACATTTTTAAAGGAAAAAAAGTCATTTAAAACTACTCGCAGCTGTAATGAATTGTCGGGTCCCAGCAATACAGATAAAAGTCATTGAAAGTCATTGATAAATAAATAAAAAAATGTGTTGCATCAGAGGGGGGCGGGGTCACCTGTACACGTCACTGGGAAACCCTGGCGTTTCCCCTTGCGTCAGAGGGGGATGGGATCACGTGACGGGTGGCCCCGCCCTCAGCTACATAAGAGCTGTCAGGCTGGAGCCGCGTCATTCCCCGATTCTGCTTCCGGTGGAGGCAAGATCGTGTGCTGTTCCTCGCTGGAGTTGCTGGAGATCATCCATCGCTGGAGATCGAGAATTGTATTACATCGCTGGAGATCGAGGATGGATTTATTGGATTACATCGCTGGAATCTCTTTTTTTTTTTTTTAAATAAAGGACTTGTCCCAAGCCGTCTCCTGTGGTTTTTAAAATTTTGACACTTTTTTTTTGTGAAATGGTAGGGGTACAATGTACCCCTTACCAATTCACATAAGGGGGGGCTGGGATCTGGAGGACCCCTTTGTTAAAGGGGGCTTCCAGATTCCGATAACCTTCCCGCCCGCAGACCCCCACAACCACCGGGCAAGGGTTGCGGGGATGAGGCCCTTGTCCCCATCAACATGGGGACATCCTCCCCATGTTGAGGGCATGTGGCCTGGTACAGTTCAGAAGGGGGGGTGCTCTCTCATCCCCCCTCTTTTCCTGCAGCCTGCCAGGTTGCTCGCTCAGATAAGGGTCTGGTATGGATTTTTGGGGGGATCCCCACGCCATTTTTTTTTTTTTTGGCGCAGAGTTCCCCTTAATATCCATACCAGGCCTTTCAATTACATTTTCCTTTAGAAATGTCATTTTGTGCAGAGACTGTTATAAACACGGGAAACATGCGCTACTTTAAAGGCATACTATAGACACCCTCCATGTATGAAATTTAAAGGAATATTTCACTTTTATTGTTTCACTTTAAGCATTATTAAAATCACTGCTCCCGAAAAACTGACGTTTTTAAAACTTTTTTTTGCATTGATACATGTCCCCTGGGGCAGGACCCGGGTCCCCAAACACTTTTTATGACAAAACCTTTTATATTAACCTTTAAAATTAGCACTTTTCATGTTCGTGTCCTATAGACTTTAACCACTTCAATATAGGGCTTTTTGTACCTATTCAATACCGGGCCTATTCTAGCACTTCTTTCCTACATGTACAAATCATCATTCTTTTGCTAGAAAATTACTCAGAACCCCCAAACATTATATATGTTTTTTTAGCAGACACCCTAGGGAATAAAATGACGGTCATTGCAACATTTTTTCTTGCACGATATTTGCGCAATTTTTCAAACGCCTTTTTAAAAAAAAAAAAAATGGTTTCATGAATTAAAAAATAACAAAACAGTAAAGTTAGCCCAATTTTTTGGGAAAATATGAAAGATAATGTTACGCTGAGTAAATAGATACCTAACATGTCACGCTTCAAAATTGCGCACACTCATGGAATGGCGCCAAACTTCAGTACTTAAAAATCTCCATCGGCGACGCTTTAATTTTTTTTACAGGTTACCAGGTTAGAATTACAGAGGAGGTCTAGTGCTAGAATTGTTGCACACGCTCTAACGCACGTGGCGATACCTCACATGCATGGTTTGAATGGCGTTTACATATGTGAGCGACTTACATGTGCATTCGCTTCTGATCGCGAGCTACCGGGGACAGGGGCGTTTTAATTTTTTTTTATTATTATTTATTTCTTTTTTTTACTTATTTTTTTATTTTTTTACAATGATTTTCCTTTTCTTTTTTTTTTTTATCACTTTTATTCCTATTACAAGGAATGTAAACATCCCTTGTAATAGGAATGTGTGTGACATGTTCTCTTTATTGAGAGATGCAGGGTCAATAAGACCCCACATCTCTCCTCCAGGCTGGAAAGCATGAGATCAGTGAAATTTTTTTCACTGATCTCATACTTACAGCCGCAATGGCGGCTTTGTTTACATTTGAGGCCCGGGCGTGACGTCATCACATCGCACCCGGGCCTCCGACGATCATAGAGATGACTGGTGACCATCTGGTCACCAGTCATCTCTATGCTCATCACGTGACCCCACCAACGACGCCGGAAGATTCGCTCCGGGTCCCCGATCGCACGGGAGAGCCCGGAGAAGCACCGGATGGCGGCGGGAGGGGGGGATGTCCCCTCCCACCGCCTATAAGAACGATCAAGCGGCGGAACCGCCGCTATGATCATTCTTATGGTGCGCAGAATCGTCGGCACTTCAAAAGGATATCTGAATGATGCCTCTAGCTGCAGGCATCATTCAGATATCCCCCTACAAAGCCGAGGACGTCATATGACGTCCACCCAGGATGGGAGATCCCATCTGTGGACGTCATTTGACTATGGCTGGGTAGGGAAGTGGTTAATGGTGTTCGCGTGTTCGAACAAATTTTTTGCCCTGTTCGCATGTTCTGGATGCGAACCGAACTGGGGGGTGTTCGGCTGTTCAGCCCATCCCTAAAGGCCACAGCTTTGATGAACTTTTCAAAAGTACAACTTTCAAAATGTACCAAACAATGCCAATCACAGTATGCCATGAGCACCCATAAATATAAACTCATATAGTCTAAGAGGCCTGTCCTTACCATCAGTGCCAGACAGGCATTAGACTGACCCCAGAATTTAACTTGAGGGCATAGCCCATAAAGCAACATCAATTGCTGGTAAGGTTAAAACCGCCACACGCAAGTCAATGGTACACCAACGAGCACCCCACCGCAGCCAGCACCTGCTCGACACCAAATTGTAGGCCAAGATTAGCATATGTAGTCCAATCATTTAAATTAACCCCATTGGGTCTTAATAAATACTGTTGTAGCGGCCTCACCCCCTTTTTTCTGTCTAGGGGTATGTTGTAGGTGAGGGTGAGATGCGCTACGGCCCATGTCCTCCCCATTGTAGCAGGTGAGGTGAAGGCCAGTACCAAGTATTCTTCTCGGGCCTGTGTGTTTCTATTACAACCAAGTCTTGCTGTGCTGACACTCCTCTTCACTCCCATTAACCAGAGTTCCACACACCGATAAGGATCCAACACTTCTTTTATTTTAACACACACAATAAACAGTTCTTTGTTCGCCAATTAGTTGAGATCCATAAACAGTTCAATACGGTGGGGTGAGCAGGTCGAGGCACTGTCCTAATGATAAACTAAACCACTGTGGTTTCACCAGCGGTTGCTATAGCCATTGGCTAGAGAGAGAAACTTGAAATGTATGAGCCTCTACCAGCGACTCGGAAGAACATGAATGGAGTACCTTCGCTGCGTTGCGGCCCCTGTCAGGGGGAAGATGTCCCTCCAAGGGAGTTACCAGAGGCCCCTCCGTCACCGGGTTGATGCTGCTCCGGACTCTTCAGACGGGTAACCTCTCCGGCCTCCTCACCTCAGACATGGGCCCCATCCACCTCAGGGTCCCTCGGACTCATCCACCCTTGCGGAGCCCAGTCGAAGCTACTGGGCCCCAGGCCTCCGGTGTAGTACCTCACCCCAGGCTTAAGGTGCCTGAGATGGACGCCAACACTGCTCCAACCAGGCCATGGGCGCCTGGGCTGGAACTTCGGACCGACCGCACCCAGGCCTAAGGTGCCTGGGCGCCGGATGTAGAAAACCTTGTGGCGAGGGCGTCTCTCCCCTTTATCTCCTCCCGTAACGCCACAGCAGGTTCTCCGCCCCCGCTGTACCACCGCCGGAATGGGACAAAAAGGACAGCACTGCGGCAGTGATTCTACCTTGACCTGTGGGAACACCGCCACCCAAGGCCAAGGAGAATAATACACCACCAAAGTCCTCCACGATTGAAAGTGGTCTAAATCCTCCATGATTCACACACACCTGGGTCATACTACCACCCAGGTGTATCCCCCTAAATTTAGACCCCCGCTACACTCTCCCCCTAGTGATTTGACGCTGGTCCCCAGCGTCTGGTGCAAACCTATGTCTTCCAAAAAGTGGTAACATAAGCCTGACCCCAGAGGCCATCCCTCAAAATTTTGAATCCTAATTGTGCCAAGACCTGCTCCAAAGGAAAGGGAACATAAAATAATAAAACTTTTCAATAGAACCATCTGAACATATACACATATACAATCCCTCCCATCACTGTCTAAGAACCACCCCACACTCAGCAGTCTTGACAGACGAATCTCCTGCAGAAGGGAAACAAAAACACAACATCCTAACACATTTGTGTTAATTTGGAATGAATGGGTCTATCAGCCGAGAGACCCATTCGCTCCAATGAGTAAGGTGATGCAAATGTAAAAAAAAACAAACAGCCGTTGCGCAACACTGCCACCTGGTGACAGTGCCGCGGTAATTACACTTGGTGAAATCCTCCAGGCAACCTTCCCTCTTCCTGCGTCCCTATTCTGATTCTACCCCAAAGTCTGTGTCTCTGATGTACGAAGAAAGAGAGAACAAAACAAAACACATCTCATTCCTCCAAAGAGTAGAAAAGCCCAAATAAAAAAAAAATATGGCCCAGGTCTGATATTCTGGTAAAACACTTCCAGAAAGTTCAGCAACAGAAGAACATACAGGGGAGTCTCTTCTTTTTTTTTTTTCCTTATGTAGCGGGGTCCTCAAATTGATGGGATACACCTGGGCAATAGTGTGACCCAGGTGTATAATTGTGTTAGGATTCAGACCCCTTTTTGTTTCGTGGAGGATTGGAGGATGTAATATTCTCCTTTGCCTGGGGTGGCGGGGTACCCACAGGCTTCAGGTAGAATCATCCCCTGCAGTGCTCCCTGTTTGGTCTCTTCCCGGAGATGGTATGGCTGGGGCGGGGAACCCGCCGGGCCGTTGAAGGGAGGAGATAAAAGGGGGAGACGCCCTGACCACGAGGTCGTCGTCTTGCGGAGAAGGAGGTCCTCGGAGGAGGAGGGTTGCGGTCTGCACCCAGGGCCCTTAGGCCTGGGTGCGGGAGATCCAGGAGTCTGGTCCAGGTGCCCATGGCCTGGTCCGGAGTCATGTTGGCGTCCATCCCAGGCACCTTTAGCCTGGGGTGAGGTACTATCGAGGAGGCCTGGGGCCCAGTACCTTCGACTGGGTCCCGCTAGGGTGGACTGTCCGAGGGTCCCTGAGCGGAGGGACTCGTACCTGAGGTGAGGAGGCCGGGGAGGTTACCCACTGGAGACCCGGAGCAGCACCAACCCGGTGACAGTGGGCCTCTGGGAACTCTCTTGGGAGGACACATCCCCCTGATAGGGGCCACAGCGCATCGAAGAGGGCTCCATTGCTGTTCATAGGGGTTGCTGGAAGAGACCCCATCCTTCCTGTTCTGTAACAGCCGGATTGGCTTAGGCGCCGCTGGTCATAGTATAGTGGCATAGAACTGAAACGTTAGGAAGTGCCTTGATCTGCTCGCCCCACCGTTGGCAAGGTTATAGGTCCCAACCAGTTTGCTGCAAAAGAACTGTTTATTGTGCTTTGCGTATTGGAGTGTCAAATAAACAAGTGTTGGACCTTTCTCCGGTGTGTGAACTCCAGTTACTGGAAGCAAAGGGGAGGCTGGTGAGCTTGCAATTACAGACTCAGTGCATTCACAGAACACACCGGCCCGAGGAAACATCAGTAAGTGGCCTTCACCTCCCTACTACAATGGGGAGGACATGGGCCGTGGCGCATCTCACTCTCACAACCCAGGAACCCCTAGACATGAGTTGGTGTGTAACCGATAAAGATGGAGAGAGGGTGAGGCCGCTACACTTACAAATAAAATTTCGGGTGTGGCAAGAACAGGGGCTTCAGGTGCTTATCAAAGACTTCCACTGAATAATCAATGTCCTCTCCATCCTTCCGGCAGACAAGCACCTTGTCTGCGTGGATATGGCGGCCCCACATCCATTCTGCTCTACAGTCTCTGAATTGTTTGGACACTAATGGTGAACAGGACAAGTACCGGCGAGCATGCGGCACTTTAAGCTTCTCCCAAACAAACTCATCGTACCATCTCTGTCTCAGGACTAGGGATGAGCTTCGTGTTCGAGTCGAACATACGTTCGACTCGAACATTGGCTGTTCGATCGTTCGACGAAGATCGAACGATTTGGGCCGTTCGCGCCAAATTCGAGTGACGCGAACGGCCCACAATGCACTACGCCATCGCAGTGTCATCCAGGCGCTGTGATTGGCCAAGCATGCACTGTGACCCCGCATGCTTGGCCAATCACAGCGCCGGCAGCGAGGAGAGCAATGATTGGCCACAGGCAGGATGCCTGTGGCCAATTATTGCTGAGGGTGTTTAGTACACGCCCCACACTATAAAAGGCCGCCAGCACGGCGGCCTAGTGTAGTGTGTTCCGGAGCAGGGATAGAGTAGCATAGGCAGGGACAGTGACTGTTATTTCTTTCTTGCTTAACCTGGATTCCTTTAGTTTAGGGAAAGAGAAGGATAGGTAGGGAGAGTGTCAGTGTGTTTTGTGCTTCTGCTATAGTGTGCTTAAAAAAAAACATTTATTCTAGGGACAGAAAACTCTAGGTAGGGACAGTGTCAGTTTCTTTCACTCTGCAAGTCCTTGTTTCCAGGGACCTGGAAGGACAGTGAGTGAATTGTCCTTTTGCTATATTGTGATTAAAAAAAACATTTATTCTAGGGACAGAAAACTCTAGGTAGGGACAGTGTCAGTTTCTTTCACTCTGCAAGTCCTTGTTTCCAGGGACCTGGAAGGACAGTGAGTGAATTGTCCTTTTGCTATATTGTGATTAAAAAAAACATTTATTCTAGGGACAGAAAACTCTAGGTAGGGACAGTGTCAGTTTCTTTCACTCTGCAAGTCCTTGTTTCCAGGGACCTGGAAGGACAGTGAGTGAATTGTCCTTTTGCTATATTGTGATTAAAAAAAACATTTATTCTAGGGACAGAAAACTCTAGGTAGGGACAGTGTCAGTTTCTTTCACTCTGCAAGTCCTTGTTTCCAGGGACCTGGAAGGACAGTGAGTGAATTGTCCTTTTGCTATATTGTGATTAAAAAAAACATTTTTTTCTAGGGACAGAAAACTGTAGGTAGGGAGAGTATTTTTTTTCTTTCACTCTGCAAGTCCTTGTTTCCAGGGACCTGTAAGGACAGTGAGTTAATTGTCCTTGTGCTATATTGTGCTGAAAAAAACATTTATTCCAGGGACAGAAAACTCTAGGTAGGGACAGTGTCAGTTTCTTTCACTCTGCAAGTCCTTGTTTCCAGGGACCTGGAAGGACAGTGAGTGAATTGTCCTTTTGCTATATTGTGATTAAAAAAAACATTTTTTTCTAGGGACAGAAAACTGTAGGTAGGGAGAGTATTTTTTTTCTTTCACTCTGCAAGTCCTTGTTTCCAGGGACCTGTAAGGACAGTGAGTTAATTGTCCTTGTGCTATATTGTGCTGAAAAAAACATTTATTCCAGGGACAGAAAACTCTAGGTAGGGACAGTGTCAGTTTCTTTCACTCTGCAAGTCCTTGTTTCCAGGGACCTGGAAGGACAGTGAGTGAATTGTCCTTTTGCTATATTGTGATAAAAAAAAACATTTTTTTCTAGGGACAGAAAACTGTAGGTAGGGAGAGTGTTTTTTTTCTTTCACTCTGCAAGTCCTTGTTTCCAGGGACCTGTAAGGACAGTGAGTTAATTTTCCTTGTGCTATATTGTGATTAAAAAAAACATTTATTCTAGGGACAGAAAACTCTAGGTAGGGACAGTGTCAGTTTCTTTCACTCTGCAAGTCCTTGTTTCCAGGGACCTGGAAGGACAGTGAGTGAATTGTCCTTTTGCTATATTGTGATTAAAAAAAACATTTTTTTCTAGGGACAGAAAACTGTAGGTAGGGAGAGTGTTTTTTTTCTTTCACTCTGCAAGTCCTTGTTTCCAGGGACCTGTAAGGACAGTGAGTTAATTTTCCTTGTGCTATATTGTGATTAAAAAAAACATTTATTCTAGGGACAGAAAACTCTAGGTAGGGACAGTGTCAGTTTCTTTCACTCTGCAAGTCCTTGTTTCCAGGGACCTGGAAGGACAGTGAGTGAATTGTCCTTTTGCTATATTGTGATTAAAAAAAACATTTATTCTAGGGACAGAAAACTCTAGGTAGGGACAGTGTCAGTTTCTTTCACTCTGCAAGTCCTTGTTTCCAGGGACCTGGAAGGACAGTGAGTGAATTGTCCTTTTGCTATATTGTGATTAAAAAAAACATTTTTTTCTAGGGACAGAAAACTGTAGGTAGGGAGAGTATTTTTTTTCTTTCACTCTGCAAGTCCTTGTTTCCAGGGACCTGTAAGGACAGTGAGTTAATTGTCCTTGTGCTATATTGTGCTGAAAAAAACATTTATTCCAGGGACAGAAAACTCTAGGTAGGGACAGTGTCAGTTTCTTTCACTCTGCAAGTCCTTGTTTCCAGGGACCTGGAAGGACAGTGAGTGAATTGTCCTTTTGCTATATTGTGATAAAAAAAAACATTTTTTTCTAGGGACAGAAAACTGTAGGTAGGGAGAGTGTTTTTTTTCTTTCACTCTGCAAGTCCTTGTTTCCAGGGACCTGTAAGGACAGTGAGTTAATTTTCCTTGTGCTATATTGTGATTAAAAAAAACATTTATTCTAGGGACAGAAAACTCTAGGTAGGGACAGTGTCAGTTTCTTTCACTCTGCAAGTCCTTGTTTCCAGGGACCTGGAAGGACAGTGAGTGAATTGTCCTTTTGCTATATTGTGATTAAAAAAAACATTTTTTTCTAGGGACAGAAAACTGTAGGTAGGGAGAGTGTTTTTTTTCTTTCACTCTGCAAGTCCTTGTTTCCAGGGACCTGTAAGGACAGTGAGTTAATTTTCCTTGTGCTATATTGTGATTAAAAAAAACATTTATTCTAGGGACAGAAAACTCTAGGTAGGGACAGTGTCAGTTTCTTTCACTCTGCAAGTCCTTGTTTCCAGGGACCTGGAAGGACAGTGAGTGAATTGTCCTTTTGCTATATTGTGATTAAAAAAAACATTTATTCTAGGGACAGAAAACTCTAGGTAGGGACAGTGTCAGTTTCTTTCACTCTGCAAGTCCTTGTTTCCAGGGACCTGGAAGGACAGTGAGTGAATTGTCCTTTTGCTATATTGTGATTAAAAAAAACATTTTTTTCTAGGGACAGAAAACTGTAGGTAGGGAGAGTATTTTTTTTCTTTCACTCTGCAAGTCCTTGTTTCCAGGGACCTGTAAGGACAGTGAGTTAATTGTCCTTGTGCTATATTGTGCTGAAAAAAACATTTATTCCAGGGACAGAAAACTCTAGGTAGGGACAGTGTCAGTTTCTTTCACTCTGCAAGTCCTTGTTTCCAGGGACCTGGAAGGACAGTGAGTGAATTGTCCTTTTGCTATATTGTGATAAAAAAAAATTTTTTTTCTAGGGACAGAAAACTGTAGGTAGGGAGAGTGTTTTTTTTCTTTCACTCTGCAAGTCCTTGTTTCCAGGGACCTGTAAGGACAGTGAGTTAATTTTCCTTGTGCTATATTGTGATTAAAAAAAACATTTATTCTAGGGACAGAAAACTCTAGGTAGGGACAGTGTCAGTTTCTTTCACTCTGCAAGTCCTTGTTTCCAGGGACCTGGAAGGACAGTGAGTGAATTGTCCTTTTGCTATATTGTGATTAAAAAAAACATTTTTTTCTAGGGACAGAAAACTGTAGGTAGGGAGAGTGTTTTTTTTCTTTCACTCTGCAAGTCCTTGTTTCCAGGGACCTGTAAGGACAGTGAGTTAATTTTCCTTGTGCTATATTGTGATTAAAAAAAACATTTATTCTAGGGACAGAAAACTCTAGGTAGGGACAGTGTCAGTTTCTTTCACTCTGCAAGTCCTTGTTTCCAGGGACCTGGAAGGACAGTGAGTGAATTGTCCTTTTGCTATATTGTGATTAAAAAAAACATTTATTCTAGGGACAGAAAACTCTAGGTAGGGACAGTGTCAGTTTCTTTCACTCTGCAAGTCCTTGTTTCCAGGGACCTGGAAGGACAGTGAGTGAATTGTCCTTTTGCTATATTGTGATTAAAAAAAACATTTTTTTCTAGGGACAGAAAACTGTAGGTAGGGAGAGTATTTTTTTTCTTTCACTCTGCAAGTCCTTGTTTCCAGGGACCTGTAAGGACAGTGAGTTAATTGTCCTTGTGCTATATTGTGCTGAAAAAAACATTTATTCCAGGGACAGAAAACTCTAGGTAGGGACAGTGTCAGTTTCTTTCACTCTGCAAGTCCTTGTTTCCAGGGACCTGGAAGGACAGTGAGTGAATTGTCCTTTTGCTATATTGTGATTAAAAAAAACATTTTTTTCTAGGGACAGAAAACTGTAGGTAGGGAGAGTGTTTTTTTTCTTTCACTCTGCAAGTCCTTGTTTCCAGGGACCTGTAAGGACAGTGAGTTAATTTTCCTTGTGCTATATTGTGATTAAAAAAAACATTTTTTCTAGGGACAGAAAACTGTAGGTAGGGAGAGTGTTTTTTTTCTTTCACTCTGCAAGTCCTTGTTTCCAGGGACAGAGAAGGACACCTGAAGGTAGCCCTTATTGCTTTTTTCCCATCTCCCTGCAGGCCATCTATTAGAATGTCTGGAAGGCAAACAAGGAGAGGCAGACAGTCAGGAGGCAATAAAAGAGGGCAAGCAGGCTCTGTGTCTGGGGGCAACAGTGCTGGTCGTGGACGCGGTGCATTGTCATCAGCACATGGCCATGGGACACGCTTGTCCTTCTTTTCGGCAGCTGGACATGTTGAGCCACATCATGCCGAAGACTTGGTAGAGTGGATGACCAAGCCCTCCTCCTCCTCCTCATCCTCTCTCACCCAGGCTCAGGGTACTGGAAAAGCAGCTGCCAAAGCGTCGTCTTCCCTGGTATCAATGTCAGACAAATCATCAGTCACTCCTTCCCTAGACCCACCATGTCCTCCTCCTGAGGAGTCCCCCGAACTGTTTCAGCACAGTGTTGGGTACATGCTCCAGGAGGATGCCCAGCGTTTCGAAGGGTCTGATGATGAAACCCAGCTAGAGGAAGGCAGTAGCGTGAGAGCAGACAGAGGGGATGCTCAAGAAGGACACCAATCTGGCAGTCATGTTCCAGCAGCTGCAGCATACTGCCAGATTGGCTCCAGTGATGAGGAGGGAGGGGATGATGAGGTCAATGACTCCACGTGGGTGCCTAATAGGAGAGAGGAGGAGGAGGAGGATGAGGAGGAGGCACATCTCCAACGAGGCAGGATGCCCTTTGGTGGCCAGCGTAAGGGCAGTACACCGACGGAATCACACCGCAGAGCTCCGCCTGTGCAGGGCGCTGCCTCTGCCCGTCATTCAAAAAGTTCTTTGGTGTGGGCCTTTTTTGAGGCTAGTGCATCAGATCGCACAGCTGCTGTTTGCAACATATGTCTCAAGCGTATATCGCGTGGCCAAAACATCAGCCGCTTGGGTACCACATGCCTGACCAGACATATGTTGACCTGCCATGCAGCTCGTTGGCAAGCCTACCTCAAAGACCCACACCAAAGAACAAAGCGGACCTCTCCTTGCACCGCATCAGCTGGGATCTCCAACCCCACTATAACTTCAGTCCTCTCTGAAACATGCACTGAGAGGAATGAAGGTGTAGAATTAGGTGTGTCACAGCCAAGTACTTGCGCCCACTCTGCTAGCAGTACACCGACGTCCGATTCTAGCAGGCAAATTTCCCTGCCCCAGCTGCTGGACCGTCGAAAGAAGTTCACTCCCAGCCATCCACATGCCCAGCGGTTGAATGCTAGCTTGGCTAAATTGCTAGCGCTTCAACTGCTGCCTTTTCAGTTGGTAGACTCGGCCCCCTTCCGTGAGTTTGTGCAATGTGCGGTTCCTCAGTGGCAGGTTCCCAAACGCCACTTTTTCTCACGGAAGGCTATTCCGGCTCTCTACCGGCATGTGGAAGGCAATGTCTAGGCCTCGCTGGACAGGGCGGTCAGCGGTAAGGTGCATATTACCGCTGACTCATGGTCCAGCAGGCATGGACAGGGACGTTACCTTTCTTTCACGGCCCATTGGGTCACTCTTTTGGCAGCTGGGAAGGATTCAGGACAAGGTGCAGTAGTGTTGGAGGTTGTCCCACCGCCACGCCTCCAAAATGCTACTACTGGTTGTGACACACCTCTCTCCTCCACCCCCTCCTCTTCTTCTTCCTCCATGGCCTCTTCCTGTGGTTTGTCCTATGAACCAGCGGTGCTCCGTAGCCGTTCACGGGGCTACGCAAGTACGCAGGCAAAAAGATGCCATGCCGTGCTTGCGCTGGTGTGTTTGGGGGACAGAAGCCACACTGGGGCAGAGGTCCTGTCTGCTCTGCAGGGCCAGGCCGAGAGGTGGTTGACGCCACGCCAGCTTAAGCCAGGAATGGTGGTTTGCGACAATGGCACCAACCTCCTCTCCGCCCTCCGACAGGGACAACTGACCCATGTGCCCTGTGTGGCTCACGTCCTTAACCTGGTGGTGCAGCGGTTCTTGGGCAGGTACCCGGGCTTACAGGATGTCCTGAGGCAGGCCAGGAAAGTCTGTGTGCATTTCCGCAGATCTTATAATGCCAGTGCTCGCCTGGCTGAGCTGCAAAAGGAGTTGAACCTGCCCAAGAACCGCCTTATATGTGACATGCCCACCAGGTGGAACTCAACGTTGGCCATGCTGCAGCGGCTGCACACGCAGCAGAGGGCCATCAATGAGTACCTGTGCGACTACGGCACCAGGACAGGGTCAGGGGAGCTTGGTTTTTTTTCTCCACGCCAGTGGGGCATGATCAGGGATGCATGCACTGTCCTGGCACCATTTGAGGAGGCCACGAGGATGGTGAGCAGTGACAGTGCATGCATCAGTGACACTGTACCTCTTGTCCACCTGTTGGAGCACACGCTGCGTGGAATAATGGACAGGGCACTTGAGGCAGAACAGAGGCAGGAAGAGGAGGACTTCCTTGCCTCTCAAGGCCCCCTTTACCCAGACAGTGTTCCTTCTGTCCCACCCATCGCACAGGAAGAGGAGGAGGAGGAGGAGGAGGAGGAGGATTGTGTCAGCATGGAGGTGGAGGCTGGCACTCAGCATCATCAGCAGCAGTCTTTTAGGGATGATTTACAGTCCCAAGAAACCAGTGGACTTGTACGTGGCTGGGAGGAGGTGGCTGCGGATCATGTCGTCCTTAGTGACCCAGAGGACTCCGGAGCGAATGCCTCAGCAAACCTACGCTGCATGGCCTCCCTGATCCTGCAAAGTCTGCGGAAGGATCCTCGTATTCTTCGGATCAAGGAGAGGGACCATTACTGGCTGGCCACTCTCCTTGATCCACGGTACAAGGGTAAGGTTGCGGACCTTATGTTACCGTCGCAGAGGGAGCAGAGGATGAGACAACTCCGGGAGGCCTTGCAGAAAGGTCTGTGCAACGCGTTCCCAGAGACTGGGAGGTTGCAAACTCCTGGTCCTGGACAACGAGTTGCTGAGGCTTCGGCCAGTCAAAGAAGGAGCGGTGGGGAAGGTGGCCGTCTGACCGATGCGTTCAGACAATTCTTTAGTCCGCAGCCCCAAAGTATGATTGGTTCCAGCAACCATCGCCAGCGTCTGATAAACATGGTGCAGGAATATCTAGGGGCAAGGTCAGACTTGGACACCTTCCCCACCGAAAATCCTCTGGCTTACTGGGTCTTGAGGATGGATCACTGGCCAGAGCTTGCACAGTATGCAATTGAGCTACTGGCCTGTCCTGCATCCAGCGTTCTTTCGGAACGCACATTCAGTGCTGCTGGAGGATTTGTCACGGATCACAGGGTGCGCCTGTCCACCGACTCGGTTGATCGACTGACTTTCATCAAGATGAACCAGTCTTGGATCACCACCAGCTACCACACACCTGATGCTGATATAACAGACTAATTGATTTTAAAATGTCACATCCCTTCAAGACTGATGCTGATGCTGAGTGCCTGTGCTGTTATGTTGACTGCCTATCCTCCTCCTCCGAGTCCTCAATGATACGATTGATGATGATAGCTTGGAAGATCATTTTTGTTTATGGGTGCCGCCACCAGTGCCTAACGCCCAATTTTTCAGCCCCTGTTTAACAGGGGCGTGTAATTACAATTTTTGAAGCAATACTTTGCAACAGGGCTCATTGCTGTGCTCCAAGTACAGTATCTGTGAGGAGTTGCAGTGTTGTGCCACCAGTGCCTAAGGCCCAATTTTTCAGCCCCTGTTTAACAGGGGCGTGTCATTACAATTTTTGAAGCAATACTTTGCAACAGGGCTCATTGCTGTGCTCCAAGTACAGTATCTGTGAGGGGTTGCAGTGTTGTGCCACCAGTGCCTAAGGCCCAATTTTTCAGCCCCTGTTCAACAGGGGCATGTAATTACAATTCTTGATCTAATAATTCACAGCAGGGCCCATTGCTGCACCCACCAAGAGTAACTGTCAGGGCTTACAGTGTTGTGGCACCAGCACCACCATCAAAGGCCCAATTTTTACTACCACTGTTCAACAATTATATGTAATTAAAATTCCTGATATAATAGTTGACAGCAGGGCGTTCCAGCACCAACCAAGAGTAACTGTGAGTGCTTACAGTGTTGTGCCAACACCAACAACTAAGGGGCCTATTTCTGCAGAGTATATACGGCAGGTCCCTACTTTCAAACATCCAACTTACAAACGACTCCTACTTGCAAACGCAAGAAGACAACAGGAAGTGAGAGGAAATCTACCACTAGGAAGGAAAATTCTCTCCTGTAAGAATAAATATGGGAGAAAGGTGTCTCCTCTGTACTGATGCTTTATCAGCAATCCTTGTTTCAAGAAAAACACCACATTTCAAAAACAGTTGTCATTGGGACGGAAAGTGAGGTGAAATGTTCTGAACAGGGGCACAGACAGCAAAACAAATGTTACAGGGGTGATAACCCTTACCTATGTTTTCCAAAAAGTTTAAAAATAGATTTTTGGGCTGGAGCTACACTTCAACAATGTACCTGTTCAAAATTACAAACAGATTCTACATAAGAACAAACCTACAGTCCCTGTCTTGTATGCACCGCCTGTATACGGCTGTTCAGAGTATATAGGGCCTTTTTTATTTTATGTGCGGGGTTCCCCTTAATATCCATACAAGACCCAAAGGGGCTGGTAATGGGCTGGGGTAGGGGGGGGGGGTCATGGGGTAGCTATGCCATTTTTCTTAAAGAATTTCATCCATATTACCGGGACCAGACATTACATTAAAGCCGCAAGCAGTTTTAAATGGCTTTTTTTTCCTTTAGAAGTGTCATTTTGTGCAGGGACAGTTCTAAACACGGGAAACACGTGGCACTTCACAGGCATACTTTAGACACCCCCCAGGTACGATATTTAAAGGAATATTTGACTTTTTTTTTTTCACTTTATGCATCATTAAAATGACTGCTCCCGAAAAACGACCGTTTTTAAAACTTCTTTTTGCATTGATACATGTCCCCTGGTGCAGAACCCGGGTTCCCAAACCCTTTTTAGGACAATAACATGCATAATAGTTGTTATAATTAGCACTTTAGAATTCGAACGTTCGCATCCATTGTATTTAATAGGGTTCTAATGTTCGTTCGAACTTCCGGTCCGTTCGCGGGTTCTGGTGCGAACCGAACCCGGGGGTGTTCGGCTCATCACTACTCAGGACTTCGACCTCAAAAAGCAAGTCCCGAGGATATTCCCATCCATACTCACGGGCGACCCTCTGGCAGAGTAGCCGATGCAGTCGGGCCAAAGGAGGCATTGTGGCCCGCTCACCTTCTCCTGGCGGAACAAGGGCCTCTGGATGCCGAGGTACTTTCACTACCTCCGTCGGCTTGAATCTTGGTGCCCGTAGTGATGCACGCTGTGTCCCCGCCACCAGAACGGATGATGCTGCAGGTAGCAAAATGAAAAGCGAAGGACTAGGCTTCCTCGTGAGCTCCGGGACTTCCGCCCGGGGTGTGCTATCTCCCGTGGACATGGGCAAATCCCGTGGTGTACGTAACACAGGCAATGGCATTTTGTCCCAGCCCTTGCGGTGAAAAAGTTAATCTATTTCACCATCCTCTCCACAGTGCGACAGCGATTCTAGGTCGGAGGTGTCATACATCTCTGTGGGGAGGTAGTCCCTAGTAGACGTGGAACTACCCTCCCTAGCGGGCTCCACCGGCTGTGGACCCCCGACACCTCCAACCACCACCACAGTCCCAGCCCCTGGCTCACCTTGACCTTTCGTAGAACTGGGATGTCCAGGACTCTTCCAACCGGATCCATCCAGGCCCGGCAAGCGACGGGGTGAAGCTCGACCACGACCACAGGATGCCTGTACCAGGCCGACTTTCCTCTTCGGAGGTGGGAGCAGGGAATCTGTGGTGACCGAGGCAGCATCCTCTGATTTTTTTTTCTCAGTCTCTGGTTGGGCAGTCACATCGCCCTGGTCAGTGTGTACGGGGACCTCCGCAAAGGCCTGGATCTCCCCTTCCAGAGTAGCGGTACCTGTGAGGCAGTTGAGGCGAAGGGCCCGGGGCCTTACTGTGAATGTCCCCACCTCGAATAGGAACTGCTTGCATGCCTCGCAATGCCCGAATGGCTTCAGGTTGACCACCAGTCCCGAGCACCCGGGACAGATCACGCCGAGGGCCTCCGTGTCTCTGCAAGTGTACAGAGCCAACTGCCCTTGGGGTCTAAGTCTTATCCCCGTGTCTGTAAGGGGAGCAGCAAAAGCAGTCATCTTCGTGGGGTAGGGAATCGGAATCCACGGGGAGCTTGAGGCCATCCCGGCTATCTGCTGCTCCATCACACACTGACCACGCGCCGAAGTCCCCACGTGTATCTCCTCACATGGCCAGACTCCTCCCACAACTTGCACTTTTTCGTGGGCTTCCACCAGTCTCCGCCCACGAACTGCGCAGTTATGGGGTGCCTCATGGCGCAGTGCAGTAAAAGCCCCCACATGTAGTTACATAGTTACATAGTTAGTCAGGTTGAAAAAAGACACAAGTCCATCCAGTTCAACCATAAAAATTTTTTTAAAAAAAAATAATAATATATCGTACAATCCCATATACCCAATTCTATACCCACAGTTGATCCAGAGGAAGGCAAAAAAAACCCAGAAGAGCATGATCCAATTTGCTACAGCAGGGGAAAAAATTCCTTCCTGATCCCCCGAGAGGCAATCAGATATTCCCCGGATCAACTTTACCTATAAATGTTAGTACCCAGTTATATTCTGTACATTTAAGAAAGAATCCAGGCCCTTCTTAAAGCAATCTACTGAGCTGGCCAGAACCACCTCTGCAGGGAGTCTATTCCACATTTTCACAGCTCTTACTGTGTACGTCACACGGCTGGACTTCTCCCTCTTCTCGCTCTTCTGCATGGGCCTTTCCCGTCTTAGGGTCATGTCCACGACTTTGAGCAGGGATACACTCTGGCCGATCACATGGCCGACCCACTCGGAACTCCTCCGGGCAGCAAAGTTCAAACACAGCCGTTCTCAGCTCCATGGTTAAAACACACATCATCCCGGACTCACGAGCCCCCACGTGTAGCGGCCTCACCCCCTTTTTTCTGTCTAGGGGTATGTTGTAGGTGAGGGTGAGATGCGCTACGGCCCATGTCCTCCCCATTGTAGCAGGTGAGGTGAAGGCCAGTACCAAGTATTCTTCTCGGGCCTGTGTGTTTCTATTACAACCAAGTCTTGCTGTGCTGCCACTCCCCTTCACTCCCATCAACCAGAGTTCCACACACCGATAAGGATCCAACACTTCTTTTATTGTAACAGTTCAATACGGTGGGGTGAGCAGGTCGAGGCACTGTCCTAATGATAAACTAAACCACTGTGGTTTTACCAGCGGTTGCTATAGCCATTGGCTAGAGAGAGAAACTTGAAATGTATGAGCCTCTACTAGCGACTCCGAAGAACATGAATGGAGTACCTTCGCTGCGTTGCGGCCCCTGTCAGGGGGAAGATGTCCCTCCAAGGGAGTTACCAGAGGCCCCTCCGTCACCGGGTTGATGCTGCTCCGGACTCTTCAGACGGGTAACCTCTCTGGCCTCCTCACCTCAGACATGGGCCCCATCCACCTCAGGGTCCCTCGGACTCATCCACCCTTGCGGAGCCCAGTCAAAGTTACTGGGCCCCAGGCCTCCGGTGTAGTACCTCACCCCAGGCTTAAGGTGCCTGAGATGGACGCCAACACTGCTCCGACCAGGCCATGGGCGCCTGGGCTGGAACTCCGGACCGACCGCACCCAGGCCTAAGGTGCCTGGGCGCCGGATGTAGAAAACCTTGTGGCGAGGGCATCTCTCCCCTTTATCTCCTCCCATGACACCACAGCAGGTTCTCCGCCCCCACTGTACCAACGCCGGAACGGGACAAAAAGGACAGCACTGCGGCAGTGATTCTACCTCGACCTGTGGGAACACCGCCACCCCAGGCCAAGGAGAATAATATAATGTAAAGCGTGGAAAAATTTGCGCATCCCCTGTGCTGCAAAAAACAAAGGTTCAAAAGAAAACTCTGGTGCCAATAAAAAGTTATTTCAAAGGAATATGATCCTTATAAAAGACTAATGAAATATAAGTGATGGGTGCTGCATCTAAAAAAATAGCTGGAATATACAGCTATACAAAAATATTCACAAATAATAAAAATGCGCTACCAACAATTATGTGCAAAAATCAAAGTGCAAACTGGAATACAATTAATACAAAAAATGTCCCAAGAAAAATTATCATTTAGTGTCCCAATAAACACAAAAAGAAAAACATTTTTTTGAAGTGACTGTAAATAGGTTGTGAGGTGACTCGCTGCATTCAAAATTTCATAAAAAAGAAATTGTGGCAGGGAAGGGTTGAAGTCTTCCTCTACATGTAAAAACTGTGAAGTGACTGTAAATAGGTTGTGAGATGACTCGCTGCATTCAAAACTGCATGAAAAAGGAAATTGTAGCAGGGAAGGATTGGAATCTTCCTCCGACAGTTTTCCAGCCAGATGACATAAAAATGGAAAGAGTGGGGGCTTACCGACTCCGGTGGATCTCTATTACGGAGATCATACAGGCTCAGCACATCAAAAACATCCGTCCTGCAGCAGGTCCGCCCTCTCCCTTGGATCGTTCAGGGACACAGTTTCCTTATAGTCAGGATCGATTCCCCAATGATTCAGTATGGATATCAAAAAAGAGATAGGGGGAGACTCATGGTGCAGTATATCAACAAAAGGTCCCTTTATTAAAATAACAGGAGCTAACATCCAGAGTCTCTGAACAAAAGTATTTTAAAAAACGCGGTGTAGATAAGACAACCAGCCGCGGCTCAGACCACTGAGCTGGAGTGTGGTGACGTCAGAGATGATTGCTCCGCCCGAAGGATCCCTGTTGATGCCTTGTATAGGAGAAACGCAGCGTCGGGCGGAGCAATCATCTCTGACGTCACCACGCTCCAGCTCAGTGGTCTGAGCCGCGGCTGGTTGTCTTATCTACACCGCGTTTTTTAAAATACTTTTGTTCAGAGACTCTGGATGTTAGCTCCTGTTATTTTAATAAAGGGACCTTTTGTTGATATACTGCACCATGAGTCTCCCCCTATCTCTTTTTTGATATCCATACTGAATCATTGGGGAATCGATCCTGACTATAAGGAAACTGTGTCCCTGAACGATCCAAGGGAGAGGGCGGACCTGCTGCAGGAGGGATGTTTTTGATGTGCTGAGCCTGTATGATCTCCGTAATAGAGATCCACCGGAGTCGGTAAGCCCCCACTCTTTCCATTTTTATGTCATCTGGCTGGAAAACTGTCGGAGGAAGATTCCAATCCTTCCCTGCTACAATTTCCTTTTTCATGCAGTTTTGAATGCAGCGAGTCATCTCACAACCTATTTACAGTCACTTCACAGTTTTTACATGTAGAGGAAGACTTCAACCCTTCCCTGCCACAATTTCTTTTTTATGAAATTTTGAATGCAGCGAGTCACCTCACAACCTATTTACAGTCACTTCAAAAAAATGTTTTTCTTTTTGTGTTTATTGGGACACTAATTGATAATTTTTCTTGGGACATTTTTTTGTATTAATTGTATTCCAGTTTGCACTTTGATTTTTGCACATAATTGTTGGTAGCACATTTTTATTATTTGTGAACAAGGAGAATAATACACCACCAAAGTCCTCCACGATTGAAAGTGGTCTAAATCCTCCAAGATTCACACACACCTGGGTCATACTACCACCCAGGTCTATCCCCCTAAATTTAGACCCCCGCTACACTGTTATGCCACCAATTCTGTGGACAAAATTGAAAACCTAGGCATTTACCTTGCGGCGAAACAGCTCCAAACAAGAACTAGAAACAAGAACAAAAGTATGTGACGGGCCAAAATCAGAAAAGGGGAACAAAGTTGGACCAAACCATAGATTGGTAAAACTGGCACAACACAGAGCAATACCATGCCTAATAGGTGAGGTTGAATCTACAGGCCAGTAACTCTCTACATTGTTACCCCATACATGAAGGATAAGAATGAACGGGCCTAAAACAAATTGTATCAGGTAATACCAGCAGCCAGTGTAGGCCATGAAAACTGCGACAACAAATTCTGCCTACTGCAAAGGAACATTCTCCCCACAGTGTAAAATTTGGCATGGCAAGAGGCCCAATAAACAATGGCGACAACGATGATCCAAAGTAATTGTGGGAAGAGACATGAAATCAGAACAAAAGTTGAGGATGAACATATAGCAAAAATTCAAATGATTCCCATCTACCTAAAAGCCATCTCTGTATTCCGAAAAAACCCATCCCATGGGCAGCAATGGCTGTGCCAATGGGAAAAGAGAACGTGGAAAAAATCATGAGGAGGCAAGACCAGCTGGGAAAAGGAAAAGGAAAAGACCCAAAAAAATTCTAATTAGTTGAGGTTGGAGGAATAAGCGAGAGATAAAAACAAAGGATTCTGTGATCAGCACATCCTCTGAGTTACCATAAACTGGGCGTTTGTCCTCGGCGGTAAGTTCACTAATTCTAAAGGTGCCAAAGAATGGCCAAGAAAAGTCAACTCGAAACAAGAGAGCCCTAAATGCAAAAACAGACAGAGGGCAAAATAGAGAGGATGTCGGTTAAGTTGTGCACAAAAAACAGGTGCAGAGAATAAGGGAAGCAAGTCAGATGTTTCCAACCATTTTCCTTCAAAATCCACAGAATAAGAAAAATTTGGACATGTAATCCCAGCTGAGTAGTCTGAACCAAACAATACAGCAGAGGGAGCGGTACCTACCGTCGAACCAGCCACAACTATATCCTGCAGGTAGAGGAGGTAGTAGAAAATAACCAGGTGCCTGTCCCACAGGGGGAAAGGGAGAAATCATCAACAGGTGGAGGCACCCATTCGTCCCAAAGTTGCAGACAGATTACCTAAAAGTTCTGGGAGGGGAGGCATGGAGGGGAGGGGGGGGGGCAACAGGAGTCAGAAACAAGACTACACAAAAAAGGAAGGACAAGGAAGACCCACAGCAATTAGCTACATCTGAAACCACACAGTCAACTGAAGACATCCAAGCACCAGAAAAACACAACAGGGAGAACAAAGGTGGAGAGTGTGCAGAGAGGCAGTTAACCACTTGACCATATTAGGAAAGGGCTCCAACAGCATAATGTTACACAACAAACAGAGTTGGGCCAATGAGGCCGGCCAAGGTGCAGCAGACCAGTCATCCTGGAATAAAATGCCAAAGCTACAGGAAATGCAGAAATTGAAGAAAGTTTGGACAGCCACACTCCAAAAATAGTTCCTTTTATTGTAAAATCAAATCACAAAAATACATGTAGCGCCCTCACCTGCCTTCTTCCCTCTCTTTATGGCTGTATGACTCGTCTAGGGGTATCTGGGAGAAGGGGGAAGATGTACACCACCAGCTCGGCTCTCTGATGTAGTATGCAGAGTAGGGATGAGCCGAACACCCCCGGGTTCGGTTCGCACCAGAACCTTCGAACGGACCGAAAGTTCGCGCGAATTTTCGAACCCTATTCGTTATAATGGACGCGAACGTTCGAAATCAAAATTGCTAATTACAACGGCCAATATGCATGTTAATGTTATAAAACAGGTTTGGGGACCCGGGTCCTGCCCCAGGGGACATATATCAATGCAAAAAGAAATTTTAAAAACTAAAGTTTTTTCGGGAGCAGTCATTTTAATGATGCATAAAGTGAAAAAAAAAAAGTGAAATTTTCCTTTAAATATGGTACCTGGGGGGTGTCTAAAGTATGCCTGTGAAGTGGCATGTGTTTCCCGTGTTTAGAACTGTCCTTGCACAAAATGACATTTGTAAAGGAAAAAAAGAAGCCATTTAAAACCACTTGCGGCTTTAATGTCATGTCTTGTCCTGGCCGCCATATGGCTGAAAATCCTTGAGAAAAATGGCATGGCTACCCCATCACCCCCCCCCCACCCCAGCCCCTTTGGGTCTTGTATGGATACTAAGGGGGACTCCGCACCCAAAATAAAACCCTATACCTACAACCCTATATACTCTGAACAGCAGTATATAGGTGGTGCAAACAAGACATGGACTGTAGGTTTGTTCTTAAGTAGAATCTGAACAGGTACATTATGAAGTGTAGCTACATCCCAAAAAAATAAATTTTTAAGCTTTTTGGAGAACATAGGGAGGGGTTATCACCCCTGTAACATTTGCTGTCTTTGCACATCTGTTCAGAACATGTCACCTCACTTTCCGTCCCAATGACAAATGTTTTTGGAAAAGTGGGGTTTTAATTGAAACAAGGATTGGTGATAAAGCATCAGTAGAGAGGAGATACCTTTTTCCCAAATTAAATCTAACAGGATAGAATTTTCCTTCCTAGGGGTAGATTTCCTCTCACTTCCTGTTTTCTCTTGCCGTTTGCAAGTAGGAGTCGTTTGTAAGTTGGATGTTTGAAAGTAGGGGCCTGCCGTATATACTCTGCAGAAATTTGCCCTATTAGATGTTGGTGTAGCCACAAGACTGGTGGGCACAGGAATGGGCCCTGCTGTGAGTTAATAGATCAAGATTTGTACTTGCATGCACCTGTTGAACCGGGCAGAAAAATTGGGCCTTTGGTGGTGGTGGTGGTGGTGGTGGACGGTGTTGCCACAAGACTGTAAGCCCTCACAGTTACTCTTGGTGGGTGCAGGAATGGGCCCTGCTGTGAGTTATTAGATCAAGATTTGTAATTGCATGCACCTGTTGAACAGGGCAGAAAAATTGGGCCTTTGGTGGTGGTGGTGGTGGTGGACGGTGTTGCCACAAGACTGTAGGCCCTCATAGTTACTCTTGGTGGGCGCAGGAATGGGCCCTGCTGTGAACTATTAGATCAAGATTTGTAATTACACGCCCCTGTTAAACAGGGGCTGAAAAATTGTGCCTTAGGCATTGGTGCTGGTGCCACAACACTGCAACCCCTCACAGATACTGTACTTGGAGCACAGCAGTCACACCTGTTGCGAAGCATCTTTTTAAAAAATTGTAATTACACACCCCTGTTATACAGGGGCTGAAAAATTGTGCCTTAGGCACTGGTGCTGGTGCCACAACACTGCAACCCCTCACAGATACTGTACTCTGAGCACAGCAATGAGACCTGTTGCAAAGCATTGCCTAAAAATTGTAATTACACGCCCCAACAGGGGCTGAAAAATTGTGCCTTAGGCACTGGTGCTGGTGCCACAACACTGCAACCCCTCACAGATACTGTACTCTGAGCACAGCAGTCACACCTGTTGCGAAGCATCTTTTTAAAAAATTGTAATTACACGCCCCTGTTATACAGGGGCTGAAAAATTGTGCCTTAGGCACTGGTGTGGTGGCATGGATCATTGAGGAGGAGGAAGAGGATAGTCAGTGAACATAACAGGACAGTCACTCAGCATCAGCATAGGCAGTCTTGAAGGGATGTGACATTATAAATTATTCCGTTATATCCGCTTCAGGTGTCTGGTAGCTGGTGGTGATCCAAGACTGATTCATTTTTATGAAGGTCAGTCGATCAACCGAGTCGGTGGACAGGCGCACCCTATGATCGGTGACAAATCCTCCAGCAGCACTGAATGTGCGTTCGGAAAGAACGCTGGATGCAGGACAGGCCAGTAGCTCAATTGCATACTGTGCAAGCTCTGGCCAGTGATCCATCCTCAGGACCCAGTAAGCCAGAGGATTTTCGGTGGGAAAGGTGTCCAAGTCTGACCTTGCCCCTAGGTATTCCTGCACCATGTATATCAGACGCTGGCGATGGTTGCTGGAACCGATCATACCTTGGGGCTGCGGACTAAAAAATTGTCTGAACGCATCGGTCAGACGTCCACCTTCCCCACCGCTCCTTCTGCTACTGACCGAAGCCTCAGCAACTTGTCGTCCAGGACCAGGAGTTTGTAACCTCCCAGTTTCTGGGAACGCGTTGCACAGACCTTTCTGCAAGGCCTCCCTGAGATGTCTCATCCTCTGCTCCCTCTGCGACGGCAAGATAAGGTCCGCAACCTTACCCTTGTACCGTGGATCAAGGAGAGTGGCCAGCCAGTAATGGTCACTCTCCTTGATCCGAAGAACACGAGGATCCTTCCGCAGGCTTTGCAGGATCAGGGAGGCCATGCAGCGTAGGTTAGCTGAGGCATTCGGTCCGGAGTCTTCTGGGTCACTGAGGATGACATGATCGCCAGCCACCTCCTCCCAGCCACGTACAAGTCCACTGGTTTGTTGGGACTGTACATCATCCCTAAAAGACTGCTGCTGCTGATGCTGAGTGCCAGGCTCCACCTCCATGCTCACACAATCCTCCTCCTCCTCCTCTTCCTGTGTGATGGGTGGGACAGAAGGAACATTGTCTGGATAAAGGGGGCCTTGAGAGACAAGGAAGTCCTCCTCTTCCTGCCTCTGTTCTGCCTCAAGTGCCCTGTCCATTATCCCACGCAGCGTATGCTCCAACAGGTGGACAAGAGGTACAGTGTCACTGATGCATGCACTGTCACTGCTCACCATCCTCGTGGCCTCCTCAAATGGTGAGAGGACAGTGCATGCATCCCTGATCATGCTCCACTGGCGTGGGGAAAAAAAGCCAAGCTCCCCTGACCCTGTCCTGGTGCCGTAGTCGCACAGGTACTCATTGATGGCCCTCTGCTGCGTGTGCAGTCGCTGCAGCATGGCCAACGTTGAGTTCCACCTGGTGGGCATGTCACATATTAGGCGGTTCTTGGGCAGGTTCAGCTCCTTTTGCAGCTCAGTCAGCCGAGCACTGGCATTATAAGATCGGCGGAAATGCACACAGACTTTCCTGGCCTGCCTCAGGACATCCTGTAAGCCTGGGAACCTGCCCAAGAACCGCTGCACCACCAGGTTGAGGACGTGAGCCATACAGGGCACATGGGTGAGCTGCCCCTGTCGCAGGGCGGAGAGGAGGTTGGTGCCATTATCAGAAACGACCATTCCTGGCTTAAGCTGGCGTGGCGTCAACCACCTCTCGGCCTGCCCCTGCAGAGCTGCCAGAACCTCTGGCCCAGTGTGGCTCCTGTCCCCCAAACACACCAGCGCAAGCACGGCATGGCATCTTTTTGCCTGCGTACTCGCGTAGCCCCTTGTACGCCTACGGAGCACCGCTGGTTCCGAGGACAGAGCACTCGAAGAGGACATGGAGGAAGAAGAAGAGGAGGGGGTGGAGGAGAGAGGTGTGTCACAACCAGTAGTAGCATTTTGGAGGCGTGGTGGCGGAACAACCTCCAACACTACTGCACCTTGTCCTGCATCCCTCCCAGCTACCAATAGAGTGACCCAATGGGCCGTGAAAGAAAGATAACGTCCCTGTCCATGCCTGCTGGACCATGAGTCAGCGGTAATATGCACCTTACCGCTGACCGCCCTGTCCAGCGAGGCATGGACATTGCCTTCCACATGCCAGTAGAGAGACGGAATCGCCTTCCGTGAGAAAAAGTGGCGTTTGGGAACCTGCCACTGAGGAACCGCACATTGAACAAACTCACGGAAGGGGGCCGAGTCTATCAACTGAAAAGGCAGCAGTTGAAGTGCTAGCAATTTAGCCAAGCTAGCATTCAACCGCTGGGCATGTGGATGGCTGGGAGTATACTTCTTTCGACGGTCCAGCAGCTGGGGCAGGGAAATTTGCCTGCTACAATCGGACGTCGGTGTACTGCAAGTACTTGGTTGTGACACACCTAATTCTACACCTTCAGTCCTCTCAGAGCAGCTTTCAGAGAGGACTGAAGATATAGTGGGGATGGAGATCCCAGCTGATGAGGAGCAAGGAGAGGTCCGCTTTGTTCTTTGGTGTGGGTCTTTTATGTGTGCTTGCCAACGAGCTGCATGGCAGGTCGACATATGTCTGCTCATGCTTGTGGTGCCCAAGCGGCTGATGTTTTGGCCACGCGAGATACGCTTGAGACAAATATTGCAAATAGCAGTGGTGCGATCTGATGCACTCGTCTCAAAAAAGGCCCACACCAAAGAACTTTTGTGATAACGTGCAGAGGCAGCGCCCTGCACAGGCGGAGCTCTGCGGTGTGGTACAGTTGCTGTGCTGGCCTCTAGCTGGCCTCCAGGGGGCATCCTGCCTCGTTGGACATGTGACGCTGCATCCTCCTCCTCCTCCTCCTCTCTCCCTTCAGGCACCCACGTGGAGTCAGTGACCTCATCATCCCCTCCCTCTTCACCACTAGAGCAAACCTGGCAGTAAGCTGCAGCTGGTGGAACACTACTGCCAGATTGCTGTCCTTCAGCATCCCCTCTCTCTGCGCGCACACTACTGACTTCCTCAAGCTGGGTATCATCATCCGAGCCTTCGAATCGTTGGGCATCCTCCTGGAGCATGTACCCAACACTGTGCTCAAACAGTTCGGGGGACTCCTCAGGAGGACATGGTGGGTCTAGGGAAGGGGTGGCTGATGATGCCATTGAGTACGCGTTGGCAGCTGCTCTGCCAGTACCCTGAGCCTGGGTGAGAGAGGATGAGGAGGATGAGGAGGGCTTGGTCATCCATTCTACCAAGCCTTCGGCATGATGCGGCTCCACATGTCCAGCTGCCGAAAACAAAGACAAGCGTGTCCCATGGCCACGTGCTGATGACGATGCACGACCACGTCCACGGCCAGCACTGTTGTCTCTAGAAACAGAGCCTGCCTGCCCTGTGTTCTTGCCTCGGCACGCTCTGCCTCTCCTTGGCGGTCTTCCAGCCATTGTAGTCGGTAGTGTATATAGTATAAAAAATAGAACTCCTATGTGTGCTCACAACACACTGTAGGTCCTATGGGTGCTGACACTAACACACTATAGGTACTATGTGTGCTGCTGACAAGAAAATATAGGAGCTCTGTTTGCTGCCACTAACACACTAGAAGTCCTATGGGTGCTGCTGAGAAGAAAATATAGGAGCTCTGTTTGCTGCCACTAACACACTAGAAGTCCTATGGGTGCTGCTGAGAAGAAAATATAGGAGCTCTGTTTGCTGCCACTAACACACTAGAAGTCCTATGGGTGCTGCTGAGAAGAAAATATAGGAGCTCTGTTTGCTGCCACTAACACACTAGAAGTCCTATGGGTGCTGCTGAGAAGAAAATATAGGAGCTCTGTTTGCTGCCACTAACACACTAGAAGTCCTATGGGTGCTGCTGAGAAGAAAATATAGGAGCTCTGTTTGCTGCCACTAACACACTAGAAGTCCTATGGGTGCTGCTGAGAAGAAAATATAGGAGCTCTGTTTGCTGCCACTAACACACTAGAAGTCCTATGGGTGCTGCTGAGAAGAAAATATAGGAGCTCTGTTTGCTGCCACTAACACACTAGAAGTCCTATGGGTGCTGCTGAGAAGAAAATATAGGAGCTCTGTGTGATGCCACTAACACACTAGAAGTCCTATGGGTGCTGCTGAGAAGAAAATATAGGAGCTCTGTGTGATGCCACTAACACACTAGAAGTCCTATGGGTGCTGCTGAGAAGAAAATATAGGAGCTCTGTTTGCTGCCACTAACACACTAGAAGTCCTATGGGTGCTGCTGAGAAGAAAATATAGGAGCTCTGTTTGCTGCCACTAACACACTAGAAGTCCTATGGGTGCTGCTGAGAAGAAAATATAGGAGCTCTGTTTGCTGCCACTAACACACTAGAAGTCCTATGGGTGCTGCTGAGAAGAAAATATAGGAGCTCTGTGTGATGCCACTAACACACTAGAAGTCCTATGGGTGCTGCTGAGAAGAAAATATAGGAGCTCTGTTTGCTGCCACTAACACACTAGAAGTCCTATGGGTACTGCTGAGAAGAAAATATAGGAGCTCTGTTTGCTGCCACTAACACACTAGAAGTCCTATGGGTGCTGCTGAGAAGAAAATATAGGAGCTCTGTGTGATGCCACTAACACACTAGAAGTCCTATGGGTGCTGCTGAGATGAAAATATAGGAACTCTGTGTGATGCCACTAACACATTAGAAGTCCTATGGGTGCTGCTGAGAAGAAAATATAGGAGCTCTGTTTGCTGCCACTAACACACTAGAAGTCCTATGGGTGCTGCTGAGAAGAAAATATAGGAGCTCTGTGTGATGCCACTAACACACTAGAAGTCCTATGGGTGCTGCTGAGAAGAAAATATAGGAGCTCTGTTTGCTGCCACTAACACACTAGAAGTCCTATGGGTGCTGCTGAGAAGAAAATATAGGAGCTCTGTTTGCTGCCACTAACACACTAGAAGTCCTATGGGTGCTGCTGAGAAGAAAATATAGGAGCTCTGTTTGCTGCCACTAACACACTAGAAGTCCTATGGGTGCTGCTGAGAAGAAAATATAGGAGCTCTGTTTGCTGCCACTAACACACTAGAAGTCCTATGGGTGCTGCTGAGAAGAAAATATAGGAGCTCTGTTTGCTGCCACTAACACACTAGAAGTCCTATGGGTGCTGCTGAGAAGAAAATATAGGAGCTCTGTTTGCTGCCACTAACACACTAGAAGTCCTATGGGTGCTGCTGAGAAGAAAATATAGGAGCTCTGTGTGATGCCACTAACACACTAGAAGTCCTATGGGTGCTGCTGAGAAGAAAATATAGGAGCTCTGTGTGATGCCACTAACACACTAGAAGTCCTATGGGTGCTGCTGAGAAGAAAATATAGGAGCTCTGTTTGCTGCCACTAACACACTAGAAGTCCTATGGGTGCTGCTGAGAAGAAAATATAGGAGCTCTGTTTGCTGCCACTAACACACTAGAAGTCCTATGGGTGCTGCTGAGAAGAAAATATAGGAGCTCTGTTTGCTGCCACTAACACACTAGAAGTCCTATGGGTGCTGCTGAGAAGAAAATATAGGAGCTCTGTGTGATGCCACTAACACACTAGAAGTCCTATGGGTGCTGCTGAGAAGAAAATATAGGAGCTCTGTTTGCTGCCACTAACACACTAGAAGTCCTATGGGTGCTGCTGAGAAGAAAATATAGGAGCTCTGTTTGCTGCCACTAACACACTAGAAGTCCTATGGGTGCTGCTGAGAAGAAAATATAGGAGCTCTGTGTGATGCCACTAACACACTAGAAGTCCTATGGGTGCTGCTGAGATGAAAATATAGGAACTCTGTGTGATGCCACTAACACATTAGAAGTCCTATGGGTGCTGCTGAGAAGAAAATATAGGAGCTCTGTTTGCTGCCACTAACACACTAGAAGTCCTATGGGTGCTGCTGAGAAGAAAATATAGGAGCTCTGTGTGATGCCACTAACACACTAGAAGTCCTATGGGTGCTGCTGAGAAGAAAATATAGGAGCTCTGTTTGCTGCCACTAACACACTAGAAGTCCTATGGGTGCTGCTGAGAAGAAAATATAGGAGCTCTGTTTGCTGCCACTAACACACTAGAAGTCCTATGGGTGCTGCTGAGAAGAAAATATAGGAGCTCTGTTTGCTGCCACTAACACACTAGAAGTCCTATGGGTGCTGCTGAGAAGAAAATATAGGAGCTCTGTTTGCTGCCACTAACACACTAGAAGTCCTATGGGTGCTGCTGAGAAGAAAATATAGGAGCTCTGTTTGCTGCCACTAACACACTAGAAGTCCTATGGGTGCTGCTGAGAAGAAAATATAGGAGCTCTGTGTGATGCCACTAACACACTAGAAGTCCTATGGGTGCTGCTGAGAAGAAAATATAGGAGCTCTGTTTGCTGCCACTAACACACTAGAAGTCCTATGGGTGCTGTTGGGGTGCAATGCTGTGCTAACAGCACTGCGGTTGGTACTACTGCAATACTGTACTAACAGTAAGCACGCACCAGACTAATCCCCAGCAGCAGCTAATAACACACTAACTGTGCAATCAGCAGCAATGAACGATCAATGACTTAGGTAGCAATGGTTTAGCAAAGAAATAGCCAATGGTTTAGCAAAGAAGAGCAAATCTTTCAGTATCAAGCAAAGACAGAATCAGCAGACTAATCTCTCCTAAAGCCGGAACTCATGTGACCGGGGCCGATGGCGTGGCGGCCTTTTAAATGGTGGGGCGTGTACTAAAGCCCCTGAGCTGTAATTGGCTACAGCCGTCCTGCCTGTAGCCAATTATTGCTCTCCGAGTTTCGGGCGCTGTGATTGGCCAAGCATGCGGGGTTACAGTGCATGCTTGGCCAATCATCAGCCAGCAATGCACTGCGCCGGCCGCGCCGGCCGCAATGCATTGCGGGGCCGCTCGCATCACACGAATGTGATGCGAACGGCCCAAATAGTTCTGGGCTCGACGAGCGAGCGAACGCCCGATGCTCGATTCGAACATGGGTTCGAATCGAGCACCGGGCCCATCCCTAATGCAGAGATATGAGCAAAACCGTTTACCTTCGGGTCTGCATTTTAGGCCGGAGCCTCAGCTTCTCCTGTGGAGGATGATTGTCACTGTCACAGACAGGGACACTTAGCTGCCAGTAACACGAGTTCCACACCATAAAAAGTCCAACACTGTTTTATTTGCTTTGATCAATAGGTAGGCTGGTTGAACTTTAAAAGAACAGACAGGGTGTGGGAAAGAGTAGGTCCAGGCACACTCAATGAATAAAGTCTCTCCTGTTCTGTTTAGTGCAAACAGGCTTGGTGCACAGTCGCTGCCACCAACTGTGAATTTGGTCCCTGCCACTGACCTGGGTGAATGTTGAGGCCTCTGCCACAGGCCTTAGATGAGGCCTGCCACTGACCTGATGAAGATGGGTCCCTGCCACAGACCATAAGAACATGAAATACCTCCGTTAGGAGAAACGACCCCTGTCAGAGGAAGACATCCATCCGGACGGTCACCAGAGGCCCACACCGGCACCGGCCAAATGCTGCACCGGCTCTACGGGAGGGTCACGTCTCCGGTCCCTTACGCCCTGGATTCAGGCACCTAATACCGGGGGCACCTTAGGAATGCTTCTCCCTTGCGGGACCCAGTCGAAGGTACTGGGCCCCAGGCCTCCTTGTAAAGTACCTCACCCCAGGCTGAAGGTGCCTGGGATGGAACTCGACTGCACGCGCCCAGGCCAAGGGCGCCTGGGCACAGACGAACCGCAGCAGCCCCCAGGCTGAAGGTGCCTGGGGAATGGACCTTGTGCGCAAGATGTCCGCCCCCTTTATATCCTCTCCCAGCAGGCACAGCGGGTTCCCCGCCCCGCGGTACTACTGCCGCGAGAGAACACAAAGGGCACGGCGCTAGAATGGCAGTTCAACCCCGGGTCCCAGGTGACAGCGCCACCCAGGGACCGCACCATTCATACCTCCCACACTCCAAAGTGTCCATAAATTCCTAAAATCAATGTACCTGGGCCATCTATGGCCCAGGTACGCCCCTCTAAATTTGACACCCGCTACATACATGCCACAGCAAAAATAATATGAATAAGCACTGAGCTACAGTGTGAAACGCGTCAGAGGTTCATCAGTCACATCTGAGCAGTAACTCCCTTTTGCCAAAGCTACAGGAGCTGAATGCAGACCTGTAAAAAACTCCAGCTGTGTGCTCGACAATTCCTCCATTCATCAAAGAATGGCCATTAGAGGAGTGCAAGAAGGACAACTATGCTTTCAAGTCATCATCACGCATAGGAGCTGATAATTTGTACGTAATGACGTGTATCTGATATACATTTAATAGATGCCCATTAGAAGTATGTGGAATGTGAAAACAAGATGGTCCAAAAAGGTTGAAGCTGCTACAGCCATAGCTTCCTAGAGTCCCTTTGGATATTTAATCAAGGAAAGAAGCTAATTAACCCCAGGAAGTCAGCAGTCCATCTCCACAATGTCAATCTCAATGCCCAAAAGGACAGAAGATGGGCAGGACCTTTCATGTTGTTGGGATGGAACAGTCACAGTGTAAAGGAAGGAAGCGAAAGGCAGATTCGATGTCGGCCTTCACTAGAAGGGTAGAAGCACCAGAGAACTTTGCTGTATCAAAAGTGGAGTATTGGTCCCAGGAATTCTCATGATCAATACCACAATTAACTGACAAGCCTGCAGGGAAAGAAAGTGTTGTATAAGTTGATATAGATATATATATATATATATATATATATATATATATATATACACTGTGAGGGGGTTAGCTCGGCATCGGGTGTGTGTGACCCCCTGGATGGGTTCACCACACAAAATTAGGCACAGCAGACAGTGGTAGGAGAAAAACAAAAGGGTGGGGTTTTAGACAAAAAAATATAACAGAAAACAAAAGAAACAGGAAAAGAAATCCTGGTCAACTTGACCGCTCACTACACACTTTGGTGTCCCTAACTAACAACTAGGTACAGCCTTGTGCTGCCCCAGTCCCTAGCTCCTTGTTTTTAGAAGGTCTTAGCAATAGCCACACAGGCTTTGGCTCACCACACAGAAAACACTCCCCAGTCCCTACACACAGATCTGGTTCCAGGTTGGAGCATCTCCGTTAGCATGCTGGGAGTTCTTGTAGAGGCCTTAATGAGCCCACTTACTTCAGCTGGGCTCATTAACTCTTCCCCTGCAAGACTCCCAGTACTCCCCCTAGAGGTATAAATTGGCATAAAGCCTGAATCAAGGACATATATATCTTCCATCCTGGATGCAACCTGGTGATTTACTCTTCTATTTGTCTCTTCGTTTTGAGCCATCCACTTTAAAGGAGCGTGATCAGTAATCAGGTCAAAGTGCCTACCTAGCAGAGAGTAACAAAGGGAATCTAGAGCCCACTTCACTGCTAAACACTCCTTCTCAATTGTGGCATAATTTATCACATGGGACTTCAATTTACTGCTGAGGTAAATGACTGGGTGCTCTTCCCCGTTCCAGACCTGGGACAATACTGCTCCTAACCCAACGTCTGATGCATCACTTTGTACGTCAAAGTCTCTAGAGAAGTTTTTTTTAAGAATTGGAATGCTGCCTCAGCCTCTGGGGTCCATTTAGCCATGACAGACTCTTTCCCTTTTGTCAGGTCGGTTAGGGGCACAGCCTGAGAAGCAAAGTGTGGAATGAATCGCCGATAATAACCAGCGATTCCCAGAAAGGCTCGTACCTGCTTCTTGCTGTTGGGACGTGGCCAATTCTGTATGGCCTCGACTTTATTGACTTGGGGTTTTATCACTCCCCTCCCAATGGTGTACCCAAGAAATTTGGCCTCCTCCTGTCCAATGGTACACTTCTTTGGGTTGTCCGTAAACCTAGCTTCCTGGATAGAGTCTAGGACTGCTTGCATTTTTGGCAAATGTGAGGCCCAATCTGTGCTATGGATAATTACATCATCCAGGTAAGCCGCAGCATTCTTCTAATGGGGCCACAGTATCTGGTCCATTTTCCGCTGGAATGTTGCCGAGGCATTCTGTAATCCAAACGGCATTCTTTTATATTGGAACGCCCCGTCTGGGGTTACAAACGCGGTTTTCACGTAGGGAAAACACATGTAAGAGTCGACAATGCTGCATACCCCAAAGGCGTACAAAAGCATGGAAAATTTCCCCAGGGGGTTTTTAGCAGCAAAGTATTTGTGAAAAATGTGTTCAATTAAAAGTCTTGATTTTGTCATGGAATGAATTCAATGTACAAAAAATTACAGATATTAGCTCAGGTCTGCGACACAAATAACAACATATATCATCACCCATGGAAGACAATAAACCAAGGAGACCTGGATTTCCACTACATTGCAAGATTGTAATCCATATGAATACCCCGATGCATTTCGACCTTATCATTGCTGGTCTCTTCAGGGTTTTTTTTAATTCTAGGGAAATGTTTATAAAATTCTAGTTTAGAAAAAATATCAATAATATAATACAGTATACAAAACATCATCAGCATTGCACATTAACAAGAGTTATCACTGTTACGTCTCTACATATCTGGTAGTATATTTACCATTCCAGGGATGGAAAGGTGCAAATGTATCCCAGAGCCAGAATTGCCTCATGGCAGTTGCATTTGGTGGTCCCAAAATGTCCGCATGTCCCCTCCGCACCCTCCGATGAGCCCATAATCCACAAGACTTACAAGGAGCCAAGCTCTTGGACCCCAAGAGGGAAGTGTGGGGCGAGGCACCTGCAAAATAGTATTAAGGAGTATAGATAAGTAACCAAGGGTTTGCTTGGGTATTCGGTGCTGCCCAATGGCTCCAGACTGATCCATGCTTCACCTAGAGCTGAAGGGTATACAATATTTGTTTTCTTTTTGCTATGTATTCATTAATTTAGTTTATTTATAGATTTATTTGTCTTATAGTTAATGGAAATATTGATTTGCATAAACATATGATAATAAGTATACTACTTGTATGGAAATTAATGCCTATTTGATCAATTTGTGAGAATAGCTATGCATTGAGTGAAGTGAAGTGTACACGGGGGTGAAAACCAATGTGGTAAATGATATCAAGAATGGTATATTATATATGAAATATATAATGTGTATAAATGTGCCCAACCGTGTATCAAAACCGCTTACTAACTTTAATGATGGGAAAAACCCATATGAGATAAAATAATAAAGGTGAGGGGGATGGGGAGTTAGTGTGTTAATTATTTAAAAGAAAGCTTTCATAGAATAAGGGTAATTAAATCAGATGTTCAATATGGAAGAAGCATCGACCAGTCTGGTGTCTCCAAAAGCCACACTCACCCAGCATTCCCATCCTTTTATGTGTATGTTGAGCAGCATTCCAGAGATCACCCATTAGCTGCAGGTGCTTAGCTCCTCCCCCAACCCCCCTCCACACAGAGTCTCTGCCGCTGATATCGCGACACCCGCCTGGCCCCCTCGGCGTTCCGGAAGGCTTGTGCCCCGGCACTACCGTCATCGCCGATGCAATCGCGTGATGTCATAACGTCACGCGCATGCGCAGCCTAGCCGCGACTGCACGCAACGTCACAACCAATCCGGCGGTGATCAAGGTACGCCGCCGGCACGAAAAGTGCTCCCTCCAGTGGCCCTTCAAAAGAGCGCAACTGTGGGAACATTCAAGGGGAGAAACGCAAGCACGTCTCCCCACCGTGCCGGGAAGCCAAGTGGAGGAGCGCCCACCCGATGCTGGCTGAAAGGGGACATAGCGACACATGCCGGGTGGCCACCAAAAAACCAAACATGCATATTGTAAAGCATATATAAGTGTGTACAATTAATTTATCTAGGTCTCATATATCTTCATTAATTATGTTTTGAACTATGTTCAATGTAAAAAGCTGAGAGTATATAGTGTTCAACCAATTTGGAGAAAGAGGGGAGGGAAACATTTGTCTGTTTCACCCAAGGAGTTTCCTCCTAGACTTGGCCATCTTGGCTCTGTCTATATTTGACCGAATACCGGTTCCCTTTAGTATTGGCTAATTTAGCCTTGTGTTTTTTTCTTGGCCAATTTGGCCAGGGGAATTTGCCAATACCCTTTTGTGAGATCGAGAGTTGTCATGTATCGGGCTTTTCCCAACCGATCGATCAACTCATCTATACGTGGCATGGGGTAGGTGTCAAATTTTGTAACTTTGTTCAGTTGTCGAAAATCGTTGCAAAATTGCCAGCTCCCATCCGGTTTAGGCACTAACACTATGGGACTGGACCAATCACTTTGGGATTCCTCTATCACCCCCAACTTAAGCATTTTCTGTACTTCCACACGTATTGCCTCCTGTCGGGCCTCTGGGATCCGATAGGGTTTTAGCTTCACCCTTTCACCGGGCGGGGTAATAATATCATGCTCTACCCCAGAAGTTTGTCCCGGCAGCACAGAGAAAACCTCTTTGTTGCGAAGCACAAACTCCTTAACCTCCTGTTGTTGGGGTTTTGACAAGGTGACTGCTATTCCAACCTCAGGAATCACGCAATCAGACTGAGCTGGTGACAACGTTTCTGGAACTAGGGATTCCCTATTCCTCCAGACTTTCAACAGATGAATGTGATAGATCTGTTCAGGCTTTCGCCTTCCTGGTTGTCTGACCTTGTAATTCACTTTGCTCACTTTTTCCATTATCTCGTAGGGGCCTTGCCATTTGGCAAGGAATTTGCTTTCAACCGTAGGGACAAGTACCAATACCCTATCCCCCGGGGAAAAGGTACGGGTCTTGGCCCCATGGTTGTACACTCTCTGCTGTGCCAACTGCGCTTGGGCCAGATGTTCCTTTACGATTGGCATTACCTGTGCAATTCTATCTTGCATCAGGGCGACATGCTCAATCACACACCTGTGGGGAGAACTCTCACTTTCCCATGTTTCCTTGGCAATATCCAACAGCCCTCTTGTGTGTCTCCCATAGAGTAACTCAAAGGGTGAGAAACCCGTAGAGGATTGGGGTACCTCCCTAATGGCAAACATTAAATAGGGAATTAGACAGTCCCAATCCTTTCCATCTCTATCCACCACCTTCTTTAACATTTGTTTTAGGGTTTTGTTGAATCTTTCAACCAACCCATTTGGGGGTGATACACAGATGTACGCAATTGTGTCACTTTGAACAACTTGCACAGCTCTTTCATAACCCGGGACATAAAGGGTGTACCTTGGTCCGTAAGCAGTTCCTTACAAATACCCACACGGCTAAAAACAAGAGATAGCTCTTTGGCTATGGTTTTGGCCGATGTATTTCGGAGAGGAATCGCTTTCGGATAACGGGTGGCATAGTCCAATATAACCAAAATTAACTGATGCCCCCTAGCGGACTTCATTATAGGACCTACCAAATCCATTGCGATCCTCTCAAAGGGGACCTCAATGATGGGAAGAGGTACCAGCGGGTTACGGAAATGTGGCATCGGTGTCGACCTCTGACACACAGGGCAGGAGGAACAATAATTTTCTGTTTCCTTCATGACCCCAGGCCAATAGAATCTCTGCAATACTCTCTCTCGGGTTTTCTCTGTCCCCAGATGACCTCCAAGAATGTGCCCATGGTCCAACTCTAACACCAGCTTCCTGTAAGGTTTGGGCACCACAAGCTGCTCAATAGTTTCTTCTTCCCTTTTAGCCACCCGATACAGTAGGTCCTTTTCCACGATGAAGTACGGGTAAGTGCAGGTCTTATCTGGGTTCCCTAACTCGCCATCTATTTTCACTAAGTTTTCCCGTGCCTTTATTAGGGTGGGACTTTTAACTGTTCTGTGGCAAAATTTTCCTTGTGAACCTCGAGATCAGAAAACTCCACAGACGGTATGTTTTCGTCTGAGGATGTTGACTCCTCCCCAGTTTCTTGAGTCTCCCCTGCCAATACCGACAAGGGGAATTCTGGAGAGTCCTCCCCACTCTCAGAGGAATTCTGGTTATCACATTCCTGATATATAGGGGCACCAGTGGGGGGCTCAGGACAATCCCAGAGTTCCCAGAACTTTGGAAAATCCCTTCCCACAATGGCATCATGTGGTAAGTGAGACACTAACCCCACCTGATGAGAGAGAGGTCACCTTTGGAGGTCTCAAAACACACTGTAGTCACAGGATACTCTTGGGTGTCCCCATGCACACAAATAACAGCTACCTTGCTATTCCCTAGGACCTCTGTAGTAACTAATTCAGCTTTTATCAGTGTCACCAGGCTACCTGAATCCAGCAACACAACAACATTTCTACCATTAATACACATTTTGCATAAATGTTTCTCAGTTCCCAGAATGGCAGTGCATGCAACTGTTGCAAACAGCAACTGACGTCTGTCCCTTGGAAAGTCACATTGCATGAGTTCATCCACAACCGGGCAATTTTCTGCAATATGTCCCTCTTGCCGGCAGTGGTAGCAAACAATCCTTTTTGCTGCCTCTGGAGCTCCTGACTTCCCAGGCTGTTCTTGCCAGACATTAGGTAGAACTCTCACCCTCTCATTCTCTCCACCCTCACCCCTTGGAATCATCTTACCCGACACTGGGAATGGTCTGGTCTTAGGGTGGAAAGTCCGTGAGTCTCTGGAAGAAGCAGTCAGGTTCTCTGTAGCCAAGTACTTCTCTACACGATCCACAAGCTTATCGGCCATTTCTGGGTCTCCGCGGCTTACCCACTTTTGGATGGCACTAGCAAGAGCTCTCAGGAAACGATCCATCACAACACGTTCCACAATCTTTGGTGCGGACAAAGTCTCTGGCTGTAGCCACTTCCTGCTCAGGTGAATGAGATCATACATTTAAGACCTGGGGAGTTTTCCAAGCCAGAAAGTCCAGTTATGCACACGCTGAGCCCGGACGGCCAGGGTGACACCCAGCCGTGCCAATATTTCATTTTTTAGCATCACATAGTCTTTTGCTTGGTCAGGCTCTAGGTCATAGTAAGCTTTTTGCGATTCACCAGTTAACAGAGGGGCCACCAGTCCAGCCCACTGCTCCTTAGGCCATTTTTCCCTTTCAGCAGTCCTTTCAATTTTTTTTTTTTACCCAATAAAGGCAACCTTCATGGTTTTCGGAGTGCGGCTGTCCATTCATTCCACACGCCCTTTTTCCGCATCAATTGCATCGCCAGCACCCTGGTTCCTGGGAAGACACTGACCATCTACTTGCACTCACCTGGAGCGGTGATCTCTTTTCTCTCCTTTCAAATGTGGTCAAAAACACCTCTGGATCATCCTCTCCAGTCATTTTTGTCAGTAAACTACTCATCCCAAAGGACGCAGTATTAGTGGAACTACTTGCCTCACTGGTCTGCGGACGTTGCTGCATTAATGTCTCCAATTGTTGCTGTACTCTCTGCTCTTGCTTCTGCAACAGGTCTATGAAGCGGGCCTCAGATTGCTGCTGGGCTTGTTGCTGAGCTTCTTGACTCTGTTGGTGAGCTTGCTGCTGGGCTGCAAGGCTCTGTTGATGAGCTTGCTGGTGGGCTGCGAGGCTCTTTTGCAAACCTGAATTTGTCTGCTGCTGATTGGCATTTGCTAGAGCCAGCTGTTTCAGTATCTCCTCCATGCTGGCCTTAAAAAAAACTGCCCGCATTCTCCACCAACTGTGAGGGGGTTAGCTCGGCAGCGGGTGTGTGGTACCCCCTGGATGGGTTCACCACACAAAATTAGGCACAGCAGACAGTGGTAGGAGAAAAACAAAAGGGTGGGGTTTTAGACAAAAAAATATAACAGAAAACAAAAGAAACAGGAAAAGAAATCCTGGTCAATTTGACCGCTCACTACACACGTTGGTGTCCCTAACTAACAACTGGGTACAGCCTTGTGCTGCCCCAGTCCCTAGCTCCCTGCTTTTAGAAGGTCTTAGCAATAGCCACACAGGCTTTGGCTCACCACACAGAAAACACACTCCCCAGTCTCTACACAGATCTGGTTCCAGGTTGGAGCATCTCCCTTAGCATGCGCGGGAGTTCTTGTAGAGGCCTTAATGAGCCCACTTACTTCAGCTGGGCTCATTAACTCTTCCCCTGCAAGACTCCCAGCACTCCCCCTAGTGGTATAAATTGGAATAAAGCCTGAATCTAGGACATATATATCTTCCATCCTGGATGCAACCTGGTGATTTTACCTGCCTGCTGTCACAACACACACACTTTAAAAAGACTGACCGTAATGGCTTCATCCCTCATGATAGCTGCCATCACCGATCTTGGCTCAGTTCAGTTCCCCGCAGTCAATTCATTAGGCTGCGGAGAAACTGCACTGATACGGATACATTTATATCTCAGGCCAAAATTCTCAAAAATAGATTTATTGACAAAGGTTATGATCCCGCTGTCATTGACAGAGACCTCATGTTGAGTTGACTCTGGAAACCGAAAGAAGTTCTCTATTTGAGATAAAACCCAAGCGGGAAGTGGATGAGAGCTATAAATGGTCCATGGTTACCGCCTTTTCCACCCAACATAAACGGGTGAAAGCCATCATGGCTAAACATTGGGGGATTTTGAAAAATGACAGTGTTTTGAATACGGTATTGCCGGATCAGGCTAAAATAGTGTTCAGAGGGGCACCAACTCTTCAGAGCAAAATAGCTCCCAACATCATTAACCCCCCTGTACGCCCATCTTTTTTTCACCAATTAGTAGGCTATCATCCCTGCAAAAGGTGTAATGTGTGCAAATACATCATTTCGGGGAGAGGAAAATCATTGACATCTAGGTCGACCGTGACTGGTAGGATCTACCCCATCAAACAATTTTGCACTTGTGCCACTACACATATTGTATATTTAATCACATGCCCATGTGGCAAACAATATGTGGGCCGCACCATCCGAACCTTTTCGGTAAGGGTGGGCGAACACGTTGCTCTGATTCTGGGTGGGGGATGTTCACCACACAGTACCCAGACATTACAAGCCATGTCACAATAGAAACCCGGCAGGTACCCAGTTTCTTATCATTAACCAGGGGCGTACCTAGAGCATTTGGCACCCGGGGCAGATCCTACATCTGGCACCCCCCCCCAACTTTTAAATTGAAAAACACCCACAAGTCCAGTGCTTCTTCATCCAAATCTCAATATGTGCACCAGCAAACTGTGCATGGTGGACTACAAAACAACTCCTTCTCAGAATACAAAACCAATGCGCTTTTGGTGATCACACTCAAATTGTGCACTCACCAGACCTCCATAACCCTCTTAACTTAATTAGTGGGTCCACAGTAGCTTACATTTACGATATCCAAGGCAGCCTTCTGAGTCCCTTCCATCCAGTTTTTGATCTTTACACCTACGTGGAACACACGTAGGAAACAAACAGGAAGTTGGGTCAGTGGTGGCCATCTTGGAATCATGTGGTATAGTAACCATACTGAATGCTGCCATTTTTATTTTCAATATTATTGCAGACTTGGAATTACAGCAGCTGCTAGCAACAGCCACAATAGAATCCGGCAGGCTGGTTGTACCCAAGCTGATCGATCAAACCGTGTATGGCCAGCCTAAGCTACTGTGGACACAATAAAGAGGGTCATGGAGGTCTGGTTAGTGCAAAGTTTGAGTGTGAGCACCAAGAGAGCATGGGTTTTGTGTTCTGGGAAGGAGGTGTTTTGTAGTCCACCACGCATGATTTACTGGAGTATTGAGATTTGGATAAAATAATAAATATATATTGTAAGATATAACAGAAATTAGGGCCCATTCACACCGCCAATGTTAGGTTGTGTTGGGCTACATTGCCCAATGTAGTCCCAAGCAACCCCTATAGTTTAAAGCGGAGTTTTGCCCCCACATACGAGAAAAAAAAAACTGCAGCTACACATACAGTAGCTGCTGACTTTTAATAATAGGACACTTACCTGTTCTGGAATCCAGCGATGTCGGCACCCGCAGTGTTTCCATTGGCTCCCGGCTGGTGCCGCCGCCATTCGTAGTAAGGGAACCCTATATACAAAAAATGCAGCGCTATGTGTATGACAATGTGAAAAACCAAGTGCTCCAAAATTAACTGAATCACAGAAAAAATAATAAATAAAAATCCAAATATATTAATGAATAAAAAGTCCAATTATATATAGAACTCCAAATAGATGTGATGAAACATATATTCAAATCAATTCCAAAAGGTGCAAGTGAATCTTCCAAAGTAAATATGTGACTTGTAACATAACCACCACCACGTGAAGGGGAGGCTTACCGGATGTAGTGGACCCAATACACATACGTGTATGGGGTCAAACAGGCTGAATATGTATACGTCCGTGCATATGGAACCAGATAAACACTGCACACCCTTATATCCAAGGTCCAAGCTCAGGAGGGGATACCAGAAATTCAAGCCAATAGGAAATTTGACTCACATAAAGTTCATGTGGAAAAAGAAGGGAGATGGCACATAGCGTAATAACGCAAAGGATTTTAATGAATATAGGCAAGTACACTTACATTCAATCCATAGATTTGATGCTTTGCAAAGACACTCAGTAGCAGCAGTAGAGTCTCCCGACGCGTTTCGCAAAATGTTGCATCGTCTGGGGCATTAGTAAGGGAACCCGGCAGTGAAGCCTTGGTAGGTTCCCTACTGCGCATATGCGAAGCGCGCTGCACTCTCTTACTGGCCCGGCAGCAGGGGAAGGAGGAGGAGGGCTGAACTTCTGACGTACCTCGCCATGGCAAGGTCTGACGGAAGTGAGGATAGGCTCCCCCCAAAAGGTGCCACCGGAGGGGGGGAGGAAACAGATAAGTGGGGCTTATAGCTCCACATAGCATAGACATTTTTGCACCGTGCAATCTGACATGCTGAATGCATCACAATGTGCTACAGCACTAAGTAATAACAATAGAAGTAAAAAGAAAAGAAAAATATTGCAATGTGTATTACCTGTCAGCACAAGGTAAAACGCCCACAATCACATGTTCATAATGTGCGCACTAGTAGGTGTTACTGTGGTGTGAATGAACCCTTCCAGAGAAGAATTTCTTTATGAATTTATACCTAAAAAATTACTTAGAACCCCCCAAACATTATATATATTTTTTTTAGCAAATGACAGTCATTGCAATATTTTATGTCACACGATATTTGCGCAGCTGTCTCTCAAACGCAAATTTTGTGTAAAAAAATACACTAATATGAAAGATGTTGTTACACTGAGTAAATGGGTACCGAACATGTCACACTTTAAAATTTCGCACACTCATGGAATGGCGTCAAACTATGGTACTTAAAAATCTCCATAGGCAACGTTTTAAATTTTTTAAACGGTTACCTGTTTAGAGTAACAGGGGAGGTCTAGTGCTAGAATTATTGCTCTCACTTGAACGATCGTGGCGATACCTCATATGTGTGGTTTGAACACTTATTATATTTGCGGGCGTGACTAAGGTATGAGTTTTCTTTGGCTTGCGAACATGGAGGGATTGGGTGCATTAAACCTTTTTTTTTATTTTTTCTTATTTCATTATTTTTTTTTTTTTACACTGTCCCTTAAAATAAAAATTATGATCACTTTTATTGTTGTCACAGGGAATGTAAACATCCCTTGTGACAGTAATAGGCAGTGACAGGTACTCTTTATGGAGGGAGCGGGGATCTAAAAGACCCCAAACCCCTCCTCTGCCAAGATCAGTATTTTTGAATTTTTTTTTTTTTTTAAATGCCGCCGTTGGCTGCTGAGTAAACGGGAAGTGACGCTGTGATGTCGTTTCTGGGTTTCTACATTGGAGACCTGATCAAAGGCAAATCCGGACGTGCCGGCTGGTGGCTCAGGTCTCCGGGTGGGATGGGAGACCTGGGCGGAGCTGTGGGGGGATGGGGACGTCCCCTCCCGCTCCTTGTAATGACAGCTGATGCTGTTCATTCATGGCAGCCAGTGAAAATAGATGGGACAGGCAAGAGGTGTCAGTCACTCAGGTGAGCAGATCCCATATATTTAGACAGATCGGTGCCACGGTCAGGGAAGTGGAGAGCTGGACTGGAGCTGCTATGAGGGAGACATCAGAGTGAGATAGGGAGACAGCTGACAATACAAAGTATGGCCCATACTTTGCATTATCTGTTGTCCGACTCCTCAGGGACAGATCCGATCCAGCGATCCCACTGTATGGCGATCCCCCATCCAGGGACAGCAGACATTGGCATTGATGATTTGATCCGGATTTTGGAACTGACCTGCTGACAAGTCGTATTGCTTGCTGGACCGCGGACGGGATCTGATGGCCGCAGGAAAGATGCTGCTGTGACCTGCTGCTTGCTGGACCGATCTGATGGCTGCAAGATGTGGGTGTAGGTCAATGTCTATTTACACCTGAGATACAGACACCCCCCGCCCCCCCTTATCAGACCAGCTCATCTACTATACCTGGGTTGTGAACACAGCAACACCCCCCCCCCCTTATCAGGTAAGCTCACAGCTCAGCTACTTCAGGTGGGTAATATACAGCAAACGCCTGGATTCTGCATCCTGTAAATCGCACATGTCTACATTCTGCATCCTGTAAATCGCACATATCTACATTCTGCATCCTGCAAATCGCACATATCTGCATTCTGCATCCTGTAAATCGCACATGTCTACATTCTGCACCCTGTAAATCGCACATATCTGCACCCTGTAAATCGCACATATCTGCACCCTGTAAATCACACATGTCTACATTCTGCACCCTGTAAATCGCACGTCTGCATTCTGCACCCTGTAAATCGCACATATCTGCATTTTGCAACCCCCCAATCAGGTCAGCTACAGTGCTACACTATACACATGGCAGGGGGTGGTGGACACAGCAATCACCCCCCCTCCCCCCAAATCAGGTCAGCTACATACAGTGCTAGTACACATGGCAGGGGGTGGACACAGCAATCACCCCCCCCCCCAATCAGGTCAGCTACATACAGGACTGTGCTAGTACACATGGCAGGGGGTGGAAACAGCAATCACCCCCCCTCCCCCCCAAATCAGGTCAGCTACATACAGTGCTAGTACACATGGCAGGGGGTGGACACAGCAATCCCCCCCCCAAATCAGGTCAGCTACATACAGGACTGTGCTAGTACACATGGCAGGGGGTGGACACAGCAATCACCCCCCCCCCCCAATCAGGTCAGCTACATACAGGACTGTGCTAGTACACATGGCAGGGGGTGGACACAGCAATCCCCCCCCCCCCCAATCAGGTCAGCTACATACAGGACTGTGCTAGTACACATGGCAGGGGGTGGACACAGCAATCCCCCCCCCCCAAATCAGGTCAGCTACATACAGGACTGTGCTAGTACACATGGCAGGGGGTGGACACAGCAATCACCCCCCCTCCCCCCAAATCAGGTCAGCTACATACAGTGCTAGTACACATGGCAGGGGGTGGACACAGCAATCCCCCCCCCCCAAATCAGGTCAGCTACATACAGGACTGTGCTAGTACACATGGCAGGGGGTGGACACAGCAATCCCCCCCCCCAATCAGGTCAGCTACATACAGGACTGTGCTAGTACACATGGCAGGGGGTGGACACAGCAATCCCCCCCCCCCCCAATCAGGTCAGCTACATACAGGACTGTGCTAGTACACATGGCAGGGGGTGGACACAGCAATCACCCCCTCCCCCCAAATCAGGTCAGCTACATACAGTGCTAGTTCACATGGCAGGGGGTGGACACAGCAATCCCCCCCCCAAATCAGGTCATCTACATACAGGACTGTGCTAGTACACATGGCAGAGGGTGGACACAGCAATCACCCCCCCTCCCCCCAAATCAGGTCAGCTACATACAGGACTGTGCTAGTACACATGGCAGGGGGTGGACACAGCAATCCCCCCCCAAATCAGGTCAGCTACATACAGGACTGTGCTAGTACACATGGCAGGGGGTGGACACAGCAATCACCCCCCCTCCCCCCAAATCAGGTCATCTACATACAGTGCTAGTACACATGGCAGGGGGTGGACACAGCAACCCCCCCCCCAAATCAGGTCAGCTACATACAGGACTGTGCTAGTACACATGGCAGGGGGTGGACACAGCAATCCCCCCCCCCAATCAGGTCAGCTACATACAGGACTGTGCTAGTACACATGGCAGGGGGTGGACACAGCAATCCCCTACCAAATCAGGTCATCTACATACAGGACTGTGCTAGTACACATGGCAGGGGGTGGACACAGCAATCCCAACCCCCCAATCAGGTCAGCTACATACAGGACTGTGCTAGTACACATGGCAGGGGGTGGACACAGCATTCCCCCCCCCCTCCAATCAGGTCAGCTACATACAGGACTGTGCTAGTACACATGGCAGGGGGTGGACACAGCAATCACCCCCCCCCCAATCAGGTCATCTACATACAGTGCTAGTACACATGGCAGGGGGTGGACACAGCAACCCCCCCCCCCAAATCAGGTCAGCTACATACAGGACTGTGCTAGTACACATGGCAGGGGGTGGACACAGCAATCCCCCCCCCCCAATCAGGTCAGCTACATACAGGACTGTGCTAGTACACATGGCAGGGTGTGGACACAGCAATCCCCTACCAAATCAGGTCATCTACATACAGGACTGTGCTAGTACACATGGCAGGGGGTGGACACAGCAATCCCAACCCCCCAATCAGGTCAGCTACATACAGGACTGTGCTAGTACACATGGCAGGGGGTGGACACAGCATCCCCCCCCCCTCCAATCAGGTCAGCTACATACAGGACTGTGCTAGTACACATGGCAGGGGGTGGACACAGCAATCACCCCCCCCCCCCCAATCAGGTCAGCTACATACAGGACTGGGCTAGTACACATGGCAGGGGGTGGACACAGCAATCCCCCCCCCAATCAGGTCAGCTACATACAGGACTGTGCTAGTACACATGGCAGGGGGTGGACACAGCAATCACCCCCCCCCCCCAATCAGGTCAGCTACATACAGGACTGTGCTAGTAGACATGGCAGGGGGTGGACACAGCAATCACCCCCCCCCCCCAATCAGGTCAGGTACATACAGGACTGTGCTAGTACACATGGCAGGGGGTGGACACAGCAATACCCCCCCCCCCAATCAGGTCAGCTACATACAGGACTGTGCTAGTACACATGGCAGGGGGTGGACACAGCAATCCCCCCCCCAATCAGGTCAGCTACATACAGGACTGTGCTAGTACACATGGCAGGGGCATGGACACAGCAATCACCCCCCCCCCCCCCAATCAGGTCAGCTACATACAGGACTGTGCTAGTACACATGGCAGGGGGTGGACACAGCAATCACCCCCCCCAATCAGGTCAGGTACATACAGGACTGTGCTAGTACACATGGCAGGGGGTGGACACAGCAATCCCCCCCCCCCAAATCAGGTCAGCTACATACAGGACTGTGCTAGTACACATGGCAGGGGGTGGACACAGCAATCCCCCCCCAATCAGGTCAGCTACATACAGGACTGTGCTAGTACACATGGCAGGGGGTGGACACAGCAATCACCCCCCCTCCCCCCAAATCAGGTCAGCTACATACAGGACTGTGCTAGTACACATGGCAGGGGGTGGACACAGCAATCCCCCCCCAAATCAGGTCAGCTACATACAGGACTGTGCTAGTACACATGGCAGGGGGTGGACACAGCATTCCCCCCCCCCCCTCCAATCAGGTCAGCTACATACAGGACTGTGCTAGTACACATGGCAGGGGGTGGACACAGCAATCACCCCCCCCCCCAATCAGGTCAGCTACATACAGGACTGTGCTAGTACACATGGCAGGGGGTGGACACAGCAATCACCCCCCCCCCAATCAGGTCAGCTACATACAGGACTATGCTAGTACACATGGCAGGGGGTGGACACAGCAATCCCCCCCCCAATCAGGTCAGCTACATACAGGACTGTGCTAGTACACATGGCAGGGGGTGGACACAGCAATCACCCCCCCCCCCAATCAGGTCAGCTACATACAGGACTGTGCTAGTACACATGGCAGGGGGTGGACACAGCAATCACCCCCCCCCCCAATCAGGTCAGCTACATACAGGACTGTGCTAGTACACATGGCAGGGTGTGGACACAGCAATCCCCCCCCCAAATCAGGTCAGCTACATACAGGACTGTGCTAGTACACATGGCAGGGGGTGGACACAGCAATCACCCCCCCCCCCCAATCAGGTCAGCTACATACAGGACTGTGCTAGTACACATGGCAGGGTGTGGACACAGCAATCCCCCCCCCCAAATCAGGTCAGCTACATACAGGACTGTGCTAGTACACATGGCAGGGGGTGGACACAGCAATCCCCCTCCCCAATCAGGTCAGCTACATACAGGACTGTGCTAGTACACATGGCAGGGGGTGGACACAGCAATCACCCCCCCCAATCAGGTCAGCTACATACAGGACTGTGCTAGTGCACATGGCAGGGGGTGGACACAGCAATCCCCCCCCCCCAATCAGGTCAGCTACATACAGGACTGTGCTAGTACACATGGCAGGGGGTGGACACAGCAATCACCCCCCCCAATCAGGTCAGCTACATACAGGACTGTGCTAGTACACATGGCAGGGGGTGGACACAGCAATCCCCCCCCCAATCAGGTCAGCTACATACAGGACTGTGCTAGTACACATGGCAGGGGGTGGACACAGCAATCACCCCCCCCCAATCAGGTCAGCTACATACAGGACTGTGCTAGTACACATGGCAGGGGGTGGACACAGCAATCTCCCCCCCCCCCAATCAGGTCAGCTACATACAGGACTGTGCTAGTACACATGGCAGGGGGTGGACACAGCAATCACCCTCCCCCCCCCAATCAGGTCAGCTACATACAGGACTGTGCTAGTACACATGGCAGGGGGTGGACACAGCAATCCCCCCCCCCCCAATCAGGTCAGCTACATACAGGACTGTGCTAGTACACATGGCAGATGGTGGACACAGCAATCACCCCCCCCCCCCAATCAGGTCAGCACAGCGTGGTAGAGCAGAAAGACACACACTCCTCAAGGCTCTCCTTACAACATCCCCCCTCCCCGCTCACCTGGAATCCTGACTGTGTGTGTGGTAGCAGCTGAGCCGCCCCAGCGGAGAGAGATGATGACAGACACAGTCAGGCTGAGGCCGCAGTGGTGGGTGGAGGCGGAGCTAGCAGGAGGGAATTCAGTCACTGAACGAGTGGACGGTCTGGACCAGTCCATTGCGGCCCTGGCGGTGGGGGTGTTCTAAAAAACACCTAAAAGGAAAGGGAGCAGCCAGAGCCAGCAGGGATGCCCTTGGGATGATCGGACGGTGTCACCGGACTCGGGTGCCGAGCGCACCCCATATAGCGAAGTCACTCGGCCACTGACACCCCCCAATGTGTGCTACCTGGGGCGGACCGCCCCCCCGCCCCCGTATTGGTACGCCCCTGTCATTAACCATTATATACCACCATGGAGGGGTGGGGCTAAAACTAGGAACATGTTGGATTTATGAACTTCAGACACATAGGCCTCTTGGCCTAAATGTCGAGTGGGACATTAATTCCTTTATTAATAAATCCTAATGGTACATTTTCCACCAATTTTGTCCCATAATGTGGGTTTTCCGATTCGTTTTTTCTACTTTTTTCTTTTCAGTGTTTTTTCTACATATACCAAGAATTGGATACGCTTAGGGAATAATCTGTATGAGGGCTGTTACATATACATTTGCTTCAGATATACAGGATTATATTTTTATTCTATTTTTAATGTATTTCTTCATTGTAGTATGTGAGGGGTTCCCTTGTCTGTGGATTCATTTAGTGAGTGGCAGGTTTGTCAGGTTTTTACCTGCAATACTTGTTGCCCTTTATCTTTCCAATTCGTGAAATTTCCCCATTAATTTATTTTATTTACATTTCATTAGATGTATTTTAACAATTCATTTTTTGCCTTACATATATGTGAATATATGACTTATCACTAAGTCCAGTTACCCTTAATTGCTATGGAGATTACTGTCTCTTGCGCTTGTTTTAATTCCATTTGTATACACACTTATTTTTTATACAAGATTTGTTACATCATCCATTTAGGGGTCATGGCAATCTATTGCTTTTCATTGACCAATTATTCCTTAGGGAGATTTATTTTACACCTTCAGTCCGCGTCTGAGACTTTGACTGTTCATTTCCTCTACGGTGGAACGCATTATTGTTTCCTGGTTGTCACTACATTGCGCATTATGCGATTGTGGGAAGGCTGACGTGTCATGTTGTTCTTCCTTTGGAACGCATCACATGATCGCGCCTGGAGCGCATCACGTGATGTTGCGCAAGTCACATGCGGGACGTGACGTGACTAGTGCGGACGTCTAGCCTTCACAACACCAAGTTGTGTGTGGAGGGCGGACGTGTCACGTTGCTCCTCCTCTGGAACGCATCGCGTGATTGCGCCTGGAGCGCATCACGTAATGTTGCACCAGTTATATGACGGCGTGTTGCGGGACGTGACGCGAATAGCGCGGACGTCTGACCTTCACACACAAGTCTGTGTGTGGTCCCCCCGTGGAGTATATTTGGTCCATTTCCTGTGCCTGGATTTTGTGCTCAGGTTATACATCATGCTATTTTGGCCACATATTCACTAATATAAGCCATGTGTGGTGGTCAGATTTTTGTCTGGCCACCCCCCTGCCAATCATGTATGATTTAAATTTTTTTATACATATTTATTATTTTATAAGACCACATACCCCTGAAATATTTATCAACCATTGAGCGTCATTCATGACACCATGTGGAGGCATGAAGCGCACGTTGATGCGCCATCTTGGATGACCCAGGAACTGATTGCTTATGTGATGAATTCACAGGTGAGGTCACTCTTACCCCATTAGGGGGGTTATGTTGTCTATATATTGTGTGGAGGCAGCAGTGGATGCATACCCCAGACTAGTGATGAGCCGAACACCCCCGGGTTCGGTTCGCACCAGAACCCGCGAACGGACCGAAAGTTTGCACGAACTTTAGAACCCTATTAAATACAATGGATGCGAACGTTCGAAATCTAAAGTGCTAATTATAACGACTATTATGCATGTTATTGTCCTAAAAAGGGTTTGGGAACCCGGGTTCTGTATACACGGCCGTTTTTCGGGAGCAGTCATTTTAATGATGCATAAAGTGAAAAAAAGTATGCCTGTGAAGTGCCACGTGTTTCCCGTGTTTAGAACTGTCCCTGCACAAAATTACATTTCTAAAGGAAAAAAAAGCCATTTAAAACTGCTTGCGGCTTTAATGTAATGTCTGGTCCCGGTAATATGGATGAAAATCTTTAAGAAAAATTACATAGCTACCCCATCACACCCCCCCCCCCCCTTACCCCAGCCCATTACCAGCCCCTTTGGGTCTTGTATGGATATTAAGGGGAACCCCGCACACAAAATAAAAAAGGCCCTATATACTCTGAACAGCCGTATACAGGCAGTGCATACAAGACAGGGACTGTAGGTTTGTTCTTATGTAGAATCTGTTTGTAATTTTGAACAGGTACATTGTTTAAGTGTAGCTCCAGCCAAAAAATCTATTTTTAAGCTTTTTGGAAAACATAGGGAAGGGTTATCACCCCTGTAACATTTGTTTTGCTGTCTGTGCAGTGTGCACCTGTTCAAAAAAGTTCACCTCACTTTCCGTCCTAATGACAAATGTTTTTTGAAAATTTGGGGTTTTTATTGAAACAAGAATTGGTGATAAAGCATCAGTGGAGAGGAGACATTTTTTTTCCCATATTAACTCTTACAGGAGAGAATTTGCCTTCCATGGGGTAGATTTCTCCTCACTTCCTGTTGTATCCTTCCGTTTGCAAGGAGGAGTCGTTTGTAAGTTGGATGTTTGAAAGTAGGGGCCTGCCGTATATACTCAGCTGAAATTTGCCCCTTACATGTTGGTGTTGCCACAACACTGTGAGCCCTCACAGTTACTCTTGGTGGGCGCATGAATGGGCCCTGCTGTGAATTATTAGATCAAGAATTGTAATTGCATGCCCCTGTTGAACAGGGGCTGAAAAATTGGGCCTTTGGTGGTGGTGGTGGTGGTGTTGACACAACACTGTAAGGCCTCACAGTTACTCTTGGTGGGCGCAGGAATGGGCCCTGCTGTGAATTATTAGATCAAGAATTGTAATTGCATGCCCCTGTTGAACAGGGGCTGAAAAATTGGGCCTTTGGTGGTGGTGTTGACACAACACTGTAAGGCCTCACAGTTACTCTTGGTGGGCGCAGGAATGGGCCCTGCTGTGAATTATTAGATCAAGAATTGTAATTACATGCCCCTGTTCAACAGGGGCAGAAAAATTGGGCCTTAGGCACTGGTGCCACAACACTGCAACCCCTCACAGATACTGTACTTGGAGAACAGCAATGAGCCCTGTTGCAAAGTATTGCATCAAAAATTGTAATTACACGCCCCTGTTAAACAGGGGCTGAAAAATTGGGCCTTAGCCACTGGTGCTGGTGCCACGACACTGCAACCTCTCCCAGATACTCTAGTTGGAGTGCAGGAATGAGCCCTGCTGCAAAGCATTGCATAAAAAATTGTAATAACACGCCCCTGTTAAACATGGGCTGAAAAATTGGGCCTTAGCCACTGGTGCTGGTGCTACAACACTGCAACCTCTCCCAGATACTCTAGTTGGAGTGCAGGAATGAGCCATGCTGCAAAGCATTGCATAAAAAATTGTAATTACATGCCCCTGTTAAACAGGAGCTGAAAAATTGGGCCTTAGCCACTGGTGGCGGCACCCAGAAACAAAAATATTCTTCCAAGCTATCATCATCAATCGGATCATTGAGGAGGAGGAGGATAGTCAGTCAACATAACAGGACAGTCTCTCAGCATCAGCATCAGTCTTGAAGGGATGTGACATTTGAAAATAAATTAGTCTGTTATATCAGCTTCAGGTGTTTGGTAGCTGGTGGTGATCCAAGACTGGTTCATCTTTATGAAGGTCAGTCGATCAACAGAGTCGGTGGACAGGCGCACCCTGTGATCCGTCACCGATCCTCCAGCAGCACTGAATGTGCGTTCTGAAAGAACGCTGGATGCAGGACAGGCCAGTAGCTCAATTGCATACTGTGCAAGCTCTGGCCAGTGATCCATCCTCAAGACCCAGTAAGCCAGAGGATTTTCGGTGGGGAAGGTGTCCAAGTCTGACCTTGCCCCTAGGTATTCCTGCACCATGTATATCAGACGCTGGCGATGGTTGCTGGAACCGATCATACCTTGGGGCTGCGGACTAAAGAATTGTCTGAACGCATCGGTAAGACGGCCACCTTCCCCACCGCTCCTTCTTTGACTGACCGAAGCCTCAGCAACTCGTTGTCCAGGACCAGGAGTTTGTAACCTCCCAGTCTCTGGGAACGTGTTGCACAGACCTTTCTGCAAGGCCTCCCGGAGTTGTCTCATCCTCTGCTCCCTCTGCGATGGTAAGATAAGGTCCGCAACCTTACCCTTGTACTGTGGATCAAGGAGAGTGGCCAGCCAGTAATGGTCCCTCTCCTTGATCCGAAGAATACGAGGATCCTTCCACAGACTTTGCAGGATCAGGGAGGCCATGCAGCGTAGGTTAGCTGAGGCATTCGGTCCGGAGTACTCTGGGTCACTAAGGACGACATGATCCGCAGCCACCTCCTCCCAGCCACGTACAAGTCCACTGGTTTCTTGGGACTGTAAATCATCCCTAAAAGACTGCTGCTGATGATGCTGAGTGCCAGGCTCCACCTCCATGCTGACACAATCCTCCTCCTCCTCTTCTTCCTGTGCGATGGGTGGGGCAGAAGGAACACTGTCTGGGTAAAGGGGGCCTTGAGAGGCAAGGAAGTCCTCCTCTTCCTGCCTCTGTTCTGCCTCAAGTGCCCTGTCCATTATTCCACGCAGCGTATGTTCCAACAGGTGGACAAGAGGTACAGTGTCACTGATGCATGCACTGTCACTGCTCACCATCCTCGTGGCCTCCTCAAATGGTGCCAGGACAGTGCATGCATCCCTGATCATGCCCCACTGGCGTAGTGAAAAAAACCCGAGCTCTTCTGACCCTGTCCTGGTACCGTAGTCGCACAGGTACTCATTGATGGCCCTCTGCTGCGTGTGCAGCCGCTGCAGCATGGCCAACGTTGAGTTCCACCTGGTGGGCATGTCACATATAAGGCGGTTCTTGGGCAGGTTCAACTCCTTTTGCAGCTCAGCCAGGCGAGCACTGGCATTATAAGATCTGCGGAAATGCACACAGACTTTCCTGGCCTGCCTCAGGACATCCTGTAAGCCCGGGTACCTGCCCAAGAACCGCTGCACCACCGGGTTAAGGATGTGAGCCACACAGGGCACATGGGTCAGTTGTCCCTGTCGGAGAGCGGAGAGGAGGTTGGTGCCATTGTCGCAAACTACCATTCCTGGCTTAAGCTGGTGTGGCGTCAACCACCTCTCGGCCTGCCCCTGCAGAGCAGACAAAACCTCTGCCCCAGTGTGGCTCATGTCCCCCAAACACACCAGCGCAAGCACGGCATGGCATCTTTTTGCCTGCGTACTTGCGTAGCCCCTTGAACGCCTACGGAGCACTGCTGGTTCCGAGGACAAAGCACAGGAAGAGGCCACGGAGGAAGAAGAAGAGGAGGGGGTGGAGGACAGAGGTGTGTCACAACCAGTAGTAGCATTTTGGAGGCGAGGCGGTGGAACAACCTCCAACACTACTGCACCTTGTCCTGCATCCTTCCCAGCTGCCAAAAGAGTGACCCAATGGGCCGTGAAAGAAAGGTAACGTCCCTGTCCATGCCTGCTGGACCATGAGTCAGCGGTAATATGCACCTTACCGCTGACCGCCCAGCGAGGCCAAGACATTGCCTTCCACATGCCGGTAGAGAGCCGGAATCGCCTTCGTGAGAAAAAGTGGCGTTTGGGAACCTGCCACTGAGGAACCGCACATTGCACAAACTCACGAAAGGGGGCCGAGTCTACCAACTGAAAAGGCAGCAGTTGAAGCGCTAGCAATTTAGCCAAGCTAGCATTCAACCGCTGGGCATGTGGATGGCTGGGAGTGAACTTCTTTCGACGGTCCAGCAGCTGGGGCAGGGAAATTTGCCTGCTAGAATCGGACGTCGGTGTACTGCTAGCAGAGTGCCCGCAAGTACTTGGCTGTGACACACCTAATTCTACACCTTCATTCCTCTCAGAGCAGGTTTCAGAGAGGACTGAAGGTATAGTGGGGTTGGAGATCCCAGCTGATGCGGTGCAAGAAGAGGTCAGCTTTGTTCTTTGGTGTGGGTCTTTAAGGTAGGCTTGCCAACGAGCTGCATGGCAGGTCAACATATGTCTGGTCAAGCATGTGGTGCCCAAGTGGGTGATGGTTTGGCCACACGATATACGCTTGAGACATATGTTGCAAACAGCAGCTGTGCGATCTGATGCACTCGACTCAAAAAAGGCCCACACCAAAGAACTTTTTGAATAACGGGCAGAGGCAGCGCCCTGCATAGGTGGAGCTCTGCGGTGTGATTCCGTCGGTGTGCTGCCCTTACGCTGGCCCCCCGAGGGCATCCTGCCTCGTTGGAGATGTGCCTCCTCCTCATCCTCCTCCTCCTCCTCTCTCCTATTAGGCACCCACGTGGAGTCAGTGACCTCATCATCCCCTCCCTCCTCATCACTGGAGCCAATCTGGCAGTATGCTGCAGCTGCTGGAACATGACTGCCAGATTGGTGTCCTTCTTGAGCATCCCCTCTCTCTGCTCTCACGCTACTGCCTTCCTCTAGCTGGGTATCATCATCAGACCCTTCGAAACGCTGGGCATCCTCCTGGAGCATGTACCCAACACTGTGCTCAAACAGTTCGGGGGACTCCTCAGGAGGACATGGTTGGTCTAGGGAAGGAGTGACTGATGATGACATTGATACCAGGGAAGAGGACGCTTTGGCAGCTGCTTTGCCAGTACCCTGAGCCTGGGTGAGAGAGGATGAGGAGGATGAGGAGGGCTTGGTCATCCACTCTACCAAGTCTTCGGCATGATGCGGCTCAACATGTTCAGCTGCCGAAAAGAAGGACAAGCGTGTCCCATGGCCACGTGCTGATGGCGATGCACCGCGTCCACGACCAGCACTGTTGTCTCTAGACACAGAGCCTGCTTGCCCTCTTTTATTGGCTCCTGACTGTCTGCCTCTCCTTGTTTGCCTTCCAGACATTCTAATTGCCTGCAGGGAAATGGGAAAACCAGCAATACAGGCTAAGTTCAGGTGTAATATGGTCAGGAGGCACACTCCGCCCGCTGTAAGTGCCGCAAAATCCTGTTGGTGTAACACACCAGGAAAAAGCAGCAATACAGGCTAAGTTCAGGTGTAATATGGTCAGGAGGCACACTCCGCACGCTGTAAGTGCCGCAAAATCCTGTTGGTGTAACACACCAGGAAAAAGCAGCAATACAGGCTAAGTTCAGGTGTAATATGGTCAGGAGGCACACTCCGCACGCTGTAAGTGCCGCAAAATCCTGTTGGTGTAACACACCAGGAAAAAGCAGCAATACAGGCTAAGTTCAGGTGTAATATGGTCAGGAGGCACACTCCGCACGCTGTAAGTGCCGCAAAATCCTGTTGGTGTAACACACCAGGAAAAAGCAGCAATACAGGCTAAGTTCAGGTGTAATATGGTCAGGAGGCAAACACCACCCGCTGTAAGTGCCGCAAAATCCTGTTGGTGTAACACACCAGGAAAAAGCAGCAATACAGGCTAAGTTCAGGTGTAATATGGTCAGGAGGCACACTCCGCACGCTGTAAGTGCCGCAAAATCCTGTTGGTGTAACACACCAGGAAAAAGCAGCAATACAGGCTAAGTTCAGGTGTAATATGGTCAGGAGGCACACTCCGCACGCTGTAAGTGCCGCAAAATCCTGTTGGTGTAACACACCAGGAAAAAGCAGCAATACAGGCTAAGTTCAGGTGTAATATGGGCAGGAGGCACACTCCGCCCGCTGTAAGTGCGGCAAAATCCTGTTGGTGTAACACACCAGGAAAAAGCAGCAATACAGGCTAAGTTCAGGTGTAATATGGTCAGGAGGCACACTCCGCACGCTGTAAGTGCCGTAAAATCCTGTTGGTGTAACACACCAGGAAAAAGCAGCAAAACAGGCTAAGTTCAGGTGTAATATGGTCAGGAGGCACACTCCGCACGCTGTAAGTGCGGCAAAATCCTGTTGGTGTAACACACCAGGAAAAAGCAGCAATACAGGCTAAGTTCAGGTGTAATATGGTCAGGAGGCACACTCCGCACGCTGTAAGTGCCGCAAAATCCTGTTGGTGTAACACACCAGGAAAAAGCAGCAATACAGGCTAAGTTCAGATGTAATATGGTCAGGAGGCACACTCCGCCCGCTGTAAGTGCCGCAAAATCCTGTTGGTGTAACACACCAGGAAAAAGCAGCAATACGGGCTAACTTCAGGTGTATAATGTGCAGGAGGCTTAGCAACAATGACACTGACACTGTCCCCTGCCTATCCTTCTCTCTCCCTGCACACAAGGTTTATCAAAGTATATGACACTGACACTCTCCCTGCCTATCCTTCTCTCTCCCTGCACACAAGGTTTAGCAAAGAATATGACACTGACACTGTCCCCTGCCTATCCTTCTCTCTCCCTGCACACAAGGTTTATCAAAGTATATGACACTGACACTCTCCCTGCCTATCCTTCTCTCTCCCTACACACAAGGTTTAGCAAAGAATATGACACTGACACTCTCCCTGCCTATCCTTCTCTGTCCCTACACACAAGGTTTAGCAAAGAATGGATTTGACACTGTCCCTGCCTATCCTTCACTTTCCCTGCTCCGGAACACACTACACGAGGCCGCCGCGCTGGCGGCCTTTTATAGTGTGGGGCGTGTACTAAACCCCCTCAGCTATAATTGGCCACAGGCATCCTACCTGTGGCCAATCATTGCTCTCCTCGCTGCCGGCGCTGTGATTGGCCAAGCATGCAGGGTCACAGTGCATGCTTGGCCAATCACAGCGCCGGGATTACACTGCGATGGCGCAGTGTATTGTGGGCCGTTCGCGTCACTCGAATTTGGCGCGAACGGCCCAAATCGTTCGTTGTTCGCCGAACGCTGCGAACAGCCGATGTTCGAGTCGAACCTATGTTCGACTCGAACACCGAGCTCATCCCTACCCCAGACGATGCAAACTTCTTGCGAAACGCGTCGGGATTTCCACTCTTGCCACTGATTTTTATGAAGCGCTTTTTATAACCATCTGAATGTACCTGCATTAAATATACTGTTTCTAGCAGTATTACGCTATGTGCCTTCTTTTTTCCTTTTTACACTTTGGTTATCAATTTGGTTCAACACCATTGAGCCATCATCTTTCAAGTCGGCACCCACCTCTCCATTGTGAGCCGCTGCGAGAGACGCTCCTTGGGTAAATCATCAGCTGTTGACCCTTCAGGAACATACATCCAAAGCCTATGTTGAGCCTATGTTGACCCTCTGGGCATATGTTCAGTAGGGTCCACTAAGTCTGGTAAGCATCCTCTATATCGGTGGTGGTCTTTTCCTTTTTCACTATTGATTCAGGAGTGTTTGATGCTGTTTAATCATCACAAATTTATTTCGGATTATTATGGAACACTATTGGACTTTAATTTCTAGATTAATTTGAATGTGTTTTTGAGGATCATTCATCAAGGACATTTTTGTTGTTTCAGTAACCACATTGTCATTCACACAGGTAATTTATTCAGTTTTTCCTTGTGTATTAGGGTTTTTTCATTTATTTGTTGATACACACCCACTTAGCGCTGCAATTTTGTTTTTTTTGTTCTATGCACCTTTTTGTCCACAGGTTTTGTAGCCGCTATTTTTGAATATATTAGCAGCGCAGAAACGTTTGTGTTTGTTTCAATACACACACACAGTTTTTTTTTTTTTTTTGTTACCACACCAAGAGAAGAAACCCGAAGGAGCGCTAGGGGTGGATGAAAGGGATCCAAAACCCCTGATTAAATCCCGACTGTAAGATCCAAGCCTCCCTACTGAGAGGGTACTGGTCGAGCCAGTGCAACATCCTTGAGAATTTCACTGGCATCCTCTGTCTTAGGAGGGCTGAACTTGGAAACTGGTTTGGCAGGTGGTATTTTCCCCATTCAGAAAGTCGACTGCTGGGTGGGCACCACCACCAAGGGAAAAGTCGTGCACACACAGTGGCTCTCATTAAACAGTTGGTGTTATGCATGATATGTTTCTTTAAATATAACTCTATGGTGCATTTCTGTTATACTTCTTCCTGTGTGGTGTTTCCTGTTTCCTGCTGGGTCTTTCAGTAAACATGGCTTCTGTACAGGAATGGCTTGTGCTCTCTCTTTACATACTGTATATCACGTCAAACATGATGTCAGAAGATTTCTGGATCCATGCTCTTTCTACACATTTCATGCTGAGAGCCTGCTAGCTTTGATGTGAGTGTTCTTGGAACTGATTGTGCCGCCTGACAGTTGCAGTCCTGTCCTGGATGCTGAGTTTTTTCAGCAAGGAAAACAGCATCATGGCAGCTAACAGCATTCCACTGCCTGAGGCAATGAGGGTGAGTGGAGATGTCAGCAGTAACTGAGACAATTTCAGGGCTGAGTTTGAGGACTACTCCCTAGCCACAGGGTTAAATGAGAAGCCTGCAGCAGTGCAAGCAGCCACACTGAGGAGGGTGATGGGCAGTGAGTGCCTCCCTGTTTACAAGTGTAGCACTACCCCCCATAGGAGCTGCTGGTTTAAGTTTTGGGTTTGCACGTTACCTCTTTTAGCTTCGTTATCAGGGTGAGAATGTCTGTAGTAACTGCAATGTCCACACAAGATGTAAAACCTTCAACCGTTGGTTTTATTTTTGCTGCAGGAACATGTGTAGAAAGTAGAAGGCATGAGAAGAGAGGGGAAGGTTCAGGCACATATTGTAGAACACACGGAAACGTCTATAGTCATTCACCACTCTCACTTTTGAGTGGGTATTGCTCACTCGGAGAGACCCCTCTCACCTGGCCTAGCAACCGGGATGATGCACGAACCAGTTTCAGGACAGTCTCTGCCACAGACTGTATGAGAACAAATGTGGATAGCCAGGAATCCTCTGCCACAGGATTTCAGTCCTGAACTTCCAGCCGTGCAGTTGAAGAGCCTTTAAGCCGATCCGGCGAACTGCTTGGCTTTTAAAGTAGTGGATCCCCTCTTAACAAGGTCACTAGGCCTATCCCAAGACATTAGCACTTTACGGGTCTCCTCCAGGGCAGGTCCTCCCCCGTTTCCTTCATTAAGCATCTTCCTCCCTCATGGTGGACAGCTTGGGATCCCCTTTAGGATTTTAGGCCCCAGTCATCATAACTGGGCCTACTCAATAGCGATGTAGCCTCGGGCCAACGTAGCCCCGAGACCGGAACCACACACACATACCTCGCGCCACCACAATGGCGTCTGTCCCTTAAGTATCCCTCCCCAGCATGCACAGCGGGGCACCACTCCCACTGTACCGCTGCCGAGAAGGGACACCCAATACACCATGGTTTGCCCGTGTTTCAACAGGTGGCTGAGGTGGTAGCCAGTGTTAATTTTGGCAGCAAATTTTGTTTTAGTTTTAGTCTTAGTCTCAGGACTAAAATGGCATTTTAGTTTTAGTCCTATTTCAGTCTTCTGCAATAGTTTTAATTTTAGTCGTATTTAGTCGACTAAAACTACAATTCATTTTAGTCGAGTTTTAGTCGACTAAAAGTCCTTTTAGTCGACTAAAACTCCTTTTAGTTGTCTAAAATGTAATGGGTGTAGTTAAATTGTAATTGTAATGCATCATTTAAGCATTTCTCTACCATTTCCAAACTCATTATTATATAGTAACTGCTGCTGGAGTGAGAAATCAAATATGTTGTTTTTTAATGGTTAGGTTTGAACATGCACTACAGAGACACAGATTTAGTCGTTATATAATGTCTTTATTTAAGTAAAAACTTTTCGTCAAGAATATTGCTGTTTTAATAAAAGGATAAAATACCCCCCCCCCAAAAAAATAGGAACACTTTGCGTGACATTCATGTGTGCGCGGTTGGCTCTGCTGCTTCTTCTCAGCCAAGGGAGTGTGCGGTGTGGTGGGCCCACTCACAATTTTGCCTAAGAAGAACACAGCCATGAGTAAATGGTACAAAAACATACTATTCAGGCTCCGAGAACAACTTCTCCTAAGTCCTACTTCTAACCATCTAAGAACAGTTTGGTGATGAACAGAACAACATGACTTTTCCAGCATGATGGAGCTCCTTACCATAAGGCAAAAGTGAAGTAGTACTAATAAGTAAGCGGTACTGGGAACAAATTTTTTTTATTTTGGGTCCATGGGCAGGGAAACTAGACCTTAATCCCTTTGAGAAGTAACAAGTTGAACTTGTGGTGGACTGGTGGTCATGGTCAATCCAACCTCAAGAGGCTGGTGATGAGGGTGAGGGAAAGGGAACCCAAAAAAAACCCCACAAATTCTGACAAGTTGAACTTGATTGACAATGACAATATGCCACCACGATTGTCAGGCCCAGGGCAAATTGCAGCAGAGCAGACTTTAAAAAGAAGGGTCAACTAACTCAAGTCAACATTGTGACTGCGTGACTGCAGTGCAAATATTGACTCTTTGCATTTGCAATGCATAAAATTAATGTCAATAAAAGCATTTGACACTTATGCAATGCTTTTACCGGATACAATGATCTGACACAAATGTCAGATCATTGTATCCCATATACATCTGAGACTGACACAAAAAGATCTAAAACACTGAAGCAGCACTAGCAGACATTGTCAAAATTATTTTGGTGTTATTTTGGCCATAGCTGTACATGTACATGCCATTGCCAACCAAGCACAGACAGCAGCACACTGCACAGGCACTGTTACTTACTTACTGCTTGGTGTCTGTCTGGCAGTGGCACAGGCACAGAGAGAGCTCTCCCAAATCAGACTCCCGACTATGCTGTGACAGCATAACAAACAAACCAATACTTGAGGGTAATGCTTATTTCTACAATAAGAATAAGTTTACTGTCAGTTTATTATTGCAACAGTTCTAATTCTCATATACATTCAAAGAAAAAGTGCACAGTCTACAATAATGCCATTAATGCGTGGATTTACTTGATTATAACAGTCACCACTTTTTATCAACTCCAGTCCTCTCTCTCTCAGCATCCAGTTTCACAATGACAAAATAGAGGTAAATATCACACTAAAAGAAAAGACGGTTGCCCTTTTTGACCGTCCATTACCGTTACTGATCTATTTTTCTTTCATTAGTGTGATATTTACCTATATTGTCAAATTTGTCAATGCCAAGAGAGAGGGTACATTGTCAGTCAACAAGTTGGTTGATAAAAAGTGGTGGTTGACTTGTTATTGTTCCAGAATACACATACTAATGGCATGGCATTTGTAGCTTCAGTCTGAGCCTGTGCATTTTTCCTATGAATTTGACTGACAATTAAAACTATTGAACTACTGATTCTTCCTATCCTATCGCAATAAGCAGAACCCACAAGTATTAGGTATGCTTCTGTAAATAGAAATACTTGAAGAGAATAATAAAACTCTCCTATTTGTTTCGATTCATTTTAAGGAAAGAACTTCGTGCCAACATGACCCTTGCTTTATTCCGCCGACCTCTAGAGAGGTCACCTGTAACACTGAATACCCTCTCTGCAAAGGCTTGAGAAGCTGGCATAGCCAGCAGGTCTAATGCCAAAGGTTTTAGCTGGTGATACAAAGTGTCACTCTTTGACAGCCAAAAATCTGTTGCGGTGGTGTACTCCTCACTGATGGCAACTTGGTGCAAAAGCTCTTCCTTATATTTTCTGAACTGCTGCTCTATGCTGTTTGGGGAGATCCTTTGCTTGGGTCTTCTGCGGCATTTAGAATGAAACCGAAAGACTGGTTGCTTAGATGTGGATGCCGGTGGCGGTGCTTCTTTGACTTCCTGCGATAGTTCTTCTACCACATCATTGTCAGACAATTCCTCAAGGGGTGTGTGTGGCAATGTGGATTTTCTTGCGGCATACTCCTCTGCCTTTTTAAGCAGTTCTTGAATATTCTCATCCACCACATCAACAAGGGTTTCACAGACGATAGGGTTGACAAAACAAGCAGCTGCTGCAAGTGGAGAGAACATTTCGTCAGTTGGATCTAAGAATGAAGCAAAACGTTGGTTGACACTCCCTTTCATTTTCTGTGCAATTGTGGCAAGGTCTTGGTAGCTAGTGCTCTGTTTAAAGTCCTCAAGATGGCTGAGCAGATCAAAAAGGGCAGGAACAGCCAGGGACATGGACATGGTATCACTCTGGAGGGTTTTGGTATTGTAGCGGGTATATGCTTTTCTATCATGTTTGAATTTGGTGGGGGATCTGTGATGTGTGGTTCCCTGGGGGCCCAGTGGGTGGCGCTGTCACTTTGGGCCCGGGGTTGAGCCATTGTTGCAGTGGCATACCCTTTTTGGCCTCTCGCGGCATGAGTACAGCGGGGCGGGGGCTCCGCTGGGCTTGCTGGGGGAGGGTATAAAGGGGTCAGACATTTTGGTCACGGGGAGAGTCCCGGGCACCTTTAGCCTGAGGGCTGTGTTTCGTGGTAGGTGTCCAGGCGGCCTAGGCCTGGACACCCGGAGCTTGTGTTCCACCCCGGGCACCTTCAGCCTGGGGTGAGGTACTCGGTTGGAGGCCTGGGGCCCAGTGTCCTCCGCTGGGCTCCGCCAGGGAAGGATTTCCTAGGAGACCCCAGGAGTGGGGTGCCCGAATCCAGAGGCGTAAGGGACAGGAGCAGTTACTCACCCGAAGACCTGGTGCAGCAGATTGCCGGTGCCGGGTGAGCCTCAGGAGACCGCCCGGAGGGATGTCTTCCCAAACAGGGGCCAAGTGCAGTCAGGAGGAAGGTTCACCGTTCACCCGGTCGGTGGCAGCGACCAAGATTCTAAACAGGTGGTAGAGACCACATGCAAAAAACCTATTCGCTGATAGAGGAATAGGAGAGTTCATTGTGCCTGGGCCTACTCGTATTCACACCCCCTGTCTGTTCGTTGAGGGAGTCCAACTGATTGTGTTTCATCCTGACATTGAAGAATAAAGTAGTGTTGGACTTTTATTGGTGTAGGGCTCATTTACTGGCAGACACTGTTCCACAGAAGAGGCGGAGGCTCCAGACTCAGAACACCGACCTGAAGGTAAAGGAACTTTGCTTACACCACATAAACATCTGCGGTGAAGGCTTGGCGTAGTGACCCCGCACTCTCTCCTCCAAGGTACCCCTAGACAAGCAGAAACCAGCCAACAGCGGAGTGAGAGAGTGGAGGCCGCTACACGTGGGGGCTCCGGGTCCGGGATGGTGTTCGTGTTACTATGGAGCTAGAATGGACGGAGTTTGAACGTGTCTGCCCGGAGGAGTTCCGAGTAGCCATATTATTGGCCAAAGTGCAACCCTGCTCAAAGTCGTGGGCATGACCCTAAGAAGGGAAAGGACTACGCAGAGGAGCGAGAAGAGGGGGGAGTCCAGCCGTGTGAGGTACTACACGTGGGGGCTTCTATTGCACTGCGCCACGAGGCACACCCTCCCTGCTCAGTTCGTGGGCATGACCCAGGGAAGAAGAAAGCCCGCAAAATGGAGTGCAAGAGGGGAGGAGTCCAATCGTGTGAAGGAGTGCACGTGGGGACTTTGGTGCCAAATTTGCAGTGCGCAATGGATCAGCAGCAAGTCACCATGTTCGGAAATGCATCGTGGATTACACTTCACCCTTCTACCACGATCTTGACTACTGCTGCTCCGGTGACCGATACGGGGATCCGGCTAAAGCCCTGGGGAAGATTCGCCCTGTACTCATGCATGGACGTTGAGGCCCTGGGTTTGATTTGTCCCGGCTGTTCGGGACTGGTGTGTCAGCTGAAGCCATTCGGGCGATGCGAGGCCTGCGAGGAGTTCTTATTTGAGATGGACCCAGCTATCAAAAAGCCAAGAACCATCCACCTCAACCGCACTACAGGCAGCACCACTCAAGTAGGAGGAATCACCGCTTTGACAGCCATCTCTGTGCGCACTGCAACGACCGCGGGGGAAGTCGCGATCAACGAAGTACGGGAGAAATCCGAGGATGCTGACTCGGTCACCACTGTCTCACAGCATCCACCGCCCAAGAGGAAGACCGGCATGGTAGCCCCGTCCAGCGGTCGCGGTGGATCATCCTGCCCGCCTACGCCCAGCCCGGATGGATCCGGTAGGTCGAGTCCCGGACATCCAGTTTCAAGTAAAGGCCGAGGTAAGCCGGGCGGAGGGACTTGGTGTGTGGGCGGAGGTGTCAGGGAGTCACGGCCCTGTGTGTCCACGGGAGGCGGCAATTCAGTCTCCACTACAGGCTACCTGCCCACGGAGGAGTGTGACACCTCCGACCTGGAGTCGCTCTCCGATCTGGGAGACGATGTTGCCATAGATGAACTCTTTGCCAGTAAGGGTTGGGACAAGATACCTCTCTCCTCGTCCCGCCGAACTAGGGATCCACCCATGTCTACAGGGGATAGTACACCCCGGGTGGAGGCACCAGTGCCTGAGGAGGGATCCCGTCCCCAGCTTGCCTTTACATCCCCGGTGCCACCTGCACCTAATGCCGGGGAGAAGAGACTGTTGTTGCGGGTGCCTATGCCCAGAACAGAGGTGACCAAATTACCTCGTCACCCGGATGCTATAGTTCTGTCAGGTGAAGGGGATAAAGCCACTATGCCTCCACTGGCGAGACTACAACGCCTATTTGGCCAGAAGGTTGCTGCTGAGTATGGGTGGGAGTACCCATACTTGTCTAAAGAGTTATTGTATGAAGTGGAAGTTTGCGGGAGCGCTGGTACAATGACTTTGTGTGGACCCACATTCAAGTCCCACACGCCCGTAGGTACCTCGCGTGTTCTCCCAAGGCATCTCAGCATTTCAAAGACTGCAAGGCAGAATGGATGCTGGGGCGGCATATCCACGCGGACAAGGTGCTGATTCGACGCAAGGAAGGGGAAGATGTTGAATACCATCTGGAAACCATGGACCAGCATTTGAAACCACTTGTCCTGCCGCATCCTCGCTTTTATCTGTAGGAGATAAAAAGACTCAGTTTGCCGCTTAATGTTGCTGAACTCTCCGAGTTTGTTGTTTGTTTCCCGGGAAAACTCAGTGACTGTACCCGAGCTAATGGGTGTTTGTGCTCTTCGGAGGAATTGAAGGACTGTTCCTGTTGTTGTTCTTCATTCTCCAACAAGTGATCTTGGACTCTGGGGTAGAGAGGGCCAAAGAAGAAGAGGTCTCCACAAGTGCAGTTACCGCGATGCTGTCACCAGGTGGCAGTGTCGTGCATCAGCATTCACTTTTCACACACACACTTTTTGAAGGAAAGGATTTCTTTACGGAGAGGTTCTTTCGTTCTCACACAAACATATGTGTCAGGGTTGTGTGTGTTTAATATTTCTTTTCCCCTCTGCAGGAGAGCATCCCGTCAAGACCGCCGAGAGTAGGATGGGTCTTGGTTAGTGATGTGGGTGGGGGGAAATGTTTATGATGTGGCTTTTGATATATGTTTCAAGTTATATGTTATTTGTTCCCTTCCCCTCCCTTTTTGTTGAGGCTCAGGCACAACTGCTCTAGTTAGGTTTTTTCAAAATTTTTGGATTTTTGAAATTTTCAATCGGTTTCTGGATTGGACTGTGTCAGCCCTTGAGGGCATAGTTTATTCCAGACACTGGGGACCAGTGTCAAACAACCAGGGGGAGAGTGTAGCGGGTATATGCTTTTCTATCATGTTTGAATTTGGTGGGGGATCTGTGATGTGTGGTTCCCTGGGGGCCCAGCGGGTGGCGCTGTCACTTTGGGCCCGGGGTTGAGCCATCGTTGCAGTGGCATACCCTTTTTGGCCTCTCGCGGCATGAGTACAGCGGGGTGGGGGCTCCGCTGGGCTTGCTGGGGGAGGGTATAAAGGGGTCGGCCATTTTTGGTCACGGGGAGAGTCCCGGGCACCTTTAGCCTGAGGGCTGTGTTTCGTGGTCGGTGTCCAGGCGGCCTAGGCCTGGACACCCGGAGCTCGTGTTCCACCCCGGGCACCTTCAGCCTGGGGTGAGGTACTCGGTTGGAGGCCTGGGGACCAGTGTCCTCCGCTGGGCTCCGCCAGGGAAGGATTTCCTAGGAGACCCCGGGAGTGGGGTGCTCAAATCCAGAGGCGTAAGGGACCGGAGGAGTTACTCACCCGAAGACCTGGTGCAGCAGATTGCCAGTGCCGGGTGAGCCTCAAGAGACCGCCCAGGGGGAAGTCTTCCCAAACAGGGGCCAAGTGCAGTCAGGAGGAAGGTTCACCGTTCACCCGGTCGGTGGCAGCGACCAAGATTCTAAATAGGTGGTAGAGACCACATGCAAAAAACCTATTCGCTGATAGAGGAATAGGAGAGTTTATTGTGCCTGGGCCTACTCGTATCCACACCCCCCTGTCTGTTCGTTGAGGGAGTCTAACTGATTGTGTTTCATCCTGACATTGAAGAATAAAGGAGTGTTGGACTTTTATTGGTGTGGGGCTCATTTACTGGCAGACACTGTTCCACAGAAGAGGCGGAGGCTCCAAACTCAGAACACCGACCCGAAGGTAAAGGAACTTTGCTTACACCACATAAACATCTGCGGTGAAGGCTTGGCATAGTGACCCCGCACTCTCTCCTCCAAGGTACCCCTAGACAAGCAGAAACCAGCCAACAGCGGAGAGAGAGAGTGGAGGCCGCTACAGTATGTTCTGCAAAAGGCAGCAGTAGGTCATGCAATGATGTGAGCTTTTGCCATTGACTAGGGAGCAAGCTGTCCCATCCCATGCTGTTTGCAATTTGGCAGACTGAAGCCTCGTACACACGACCGATTTTCTCGGCAAGAACCAGCAAGAAACTTGCTGGCAGAGAGGTCTTGGGAAAGAGGGAGCCGCTCAGGTGTGGAAATCCCTGACAATGCCTCCTCCCAGCAGCCAAGGGTGCAGGCAAATGCAATTATGATCAAAAAGAAAAGAAAATCACTTCTGGAAGCAGCACTCCGATTAAAAAGCCTTTATTCCAAAAGGTTCAGGAAACAAAAAACACACTGCACGACACGGCAAACTGGTCACAATTGTGTTTCTTGTTTCCTGAACCTTTTGGAATAAAGGCTTTTTAATCAGAGTGCTGCTTCCAGAAGTGATTTTCTTTTCTTTTTGGCAGAGAGGTCTTGCCGAGTAAATCGGTCGTGTGTACGCGGCTATCGGGTTTCTCGTTGAGAAAACCGACAAGAAACCTCGACGAGAAAATAGAGAACCTGCTCTCTATTTTCTCGTCGAGATTCTCCTCGGCATGTTTCTCAACGAGAAAAGTGAGTGTGTGTACACTTACCTGTCCTCCCGGAAACCCGCGCATGTTCGAAATGAATTAGACGCATGCGCGGTAGCTTCCTAGGCATACGTAGGGTATACCAAGATGGCGGCGACGGCATCGAATGTGACGAGCGCATGCTCGTCGTAGTCGATGACGTCACCGCGTACGCTCCATTCAAAGAACCGCGGGTTCTTTGAAACGAGCGTGTGTACACTCGGCCGGGACAAGTTTCTTGTCCAAGAATCTCGTCGAAAAAAACGACATGTTTTTTTCAAAGAGAATCTCGGCCGTGTGTACGAGGCCTGACTCTTTCAGTTTGAGGAGTCTTGCGATCATGTTGAATGTACTTGACCAGCGTGTGAGGCAGTCATTTAAAAGAATAAGGCCACAATGCTCCAATAGCTTCTGTGTTGCAACTGAAGACTTGCGGAAGAGGTGCACTATTGATCTTGCTTTATCCAGTATTCTCTTCACACTTGCCTCCTTATGCACCATGTGGACCACAAGTTGCAACGTATGCACCACACATGGTGTCCGGTCCATGTCGATCTGTTGGTACCTATCAAGTGGAACACACACACACAGCCCAATAAGCATAAAGTATACTATAGAAAATGTTTGTTCCATTCTATTATTTTAACACTTAACATCTTATGGGAATACTTTTACAGTACACAAGACAAATTATAGTGGAAAAATAAAAAAGGTGCACTGACTGACTGCACCACGTAGACTAGAGCAGATAGCGCTGTGCCCCCATATCAATCATCTCATAGCCATTAGATAATTGACTGGTGACTGTCACCGTGTCAGCTATGTCATCATGTAAAAGAATAAAAATGTCTCACTCACTCGCCGCAGATCATCAATTTCCGTCTCAGCCTCAGAGTCACTTTCCGTCATGGGGGAGTCTTCCTCACTAGAGCTGGGTGGTTCTTCTGCTGCTGCTGTGGTTTGTTTAAATGCCGCCACCATATTGCTCCCGTTGTCTGTTATCACTGTAAGGATCTTCCTCTTTGATATGTCCCAGTCTTGCAAGCATTTGTCCACACAGGATTTGATTGACTGTGCAGTGTGTGGGTGGGATACTTGTTCAAGGGCCAACAATATGTGTTCAGGTTTATGTTGTTCAACACAAAAGTAGCATGCACTTATGGCAAGGAATGAAGCTGAAGCCTCGTACACACGGCCGAAAATCTCGTCAAGAAAAAACACGTTGTTTTTCTTGACGAGCTTCTTGAGCCTCGTACACACGACCGAGTTTCTCGTCCAAAACCGACAAGAAAAGTGCCGCGAGAGCTTTATTGTCGAGAAAACCGTTTGTGTATGGTTTTACGACAAGAAAACTGCCGTGAATCTCGACGAGAAAAATAGAGAACCTGCTCTCTATTTTCTCGTCCGGATTCTAGATTTTCTCGTCGTGTTTCTCGTCGGCCTGTTTTGCGACGAGAAAATGGTTTGTGTGTATGCTTTTACGACTCTTCAAAAAGTGCGCATGCTCAGAATCAAGTATGAGATGGGAGCGCATCTTTTGGTAAAACAAGCCTTCGTAATGGAGATAGCACATTCGTCACGCTGTAAATGATTGCATCGGTTAAATGTTGTGCATTTAAATCTTCTTTAGAATGTTACAATAATGAAAACTAATGAACTTGTTTTGCTGCTGATATTCACACAGAGTTATGACTATCTATTTTAAACCTTTTTCATGGTGCTCTTAAGAAGATTTAGCTGTATTATATCGTGCAAGATCTTCTGAATATTTTAATGTTTTATATTTTTTAGACAGATGTTAATTGTAATTTGTCGATGTTTTGATAGTGATCTCCCATTTTATTTTTTAAATTTAGTTGTGTCAAGTTTACACCCTATATTTTTTAAAGAACACCTTTAATGATTTTTTGGGGTGTTATCTGTCCCTTTTTTTTGGGGGGGTCAAATGTATCTGCTTACTCCAAAGGTAAATAAATAATTATTATAAAAACACATAGTCAAGTATGAACTTAAACAAAAAAACATTTATTCATGTCTTGTACAAAATAAATAGAAGGCAGCGCTGGAGAACCTGCTGCCATTTGTGCATCCATGGGACCCCAGAGCACACATCAACCCTGTGTGGACACTAAAATTGGGAGCTTGAGAAGCACAACAGTTGTGAGCACAATCTGATGCTGGCCTCCCAGAGGTCAGGAACAGCAGCAGACGATATATATGTCCCAAGTCTGTGGTACTACAACAGGCTGCCTTCTGTCCGACCACAATGAAGCAAGGCCATCACTTCCTCGTCATCTTGGCAGCCTTCCCTGCAGCCTTCCCTGAAGCCTTCTCTGTAGCCTTCCTTCTGCGTGTGGCTGGAGGCTGGGCCACTGGAGGGGTACTCCTGTCAGGAGGAGGAGAAGGAGGTGGAGGAGAAGGGGGTGGCGCCGAAGAAGAAGGTGGAGAAGGAGAAGGGGTGGCGCAGAAGAAGAAGGTGGAGGAGGAGGTGGAGGAGAAGTGGGTGGCGCAGAAGAATAAGGTGGAGGTGGAGGAGGAGGTTGAGATAGTTGTGCGACCTCACATATGGCCGTATTGGGGGTAATTCTCTCCATCACCCCCTTGTTCAGCAAGGTGATAAGCAGGGGCTCGCATAGGAGGCATTGCTCCATGCTCATCACCTTGAACTTGGCCTCAACTAGGCCGGCAATGGCCTCTTCAGGGGATGTGGGCTCCTGGAGGGTGGCATGTGCCTCTCTAATAAGGGCCATTGCTGCCTCACTAGTGGTCCTGTCCCTCCTGCTTCTTTTAGGAAGGCGGATGGGAGGCACCTGAGATCTAGTGCTTCTCCTCATGCCGGCCACCTCCTGTCTGCCACTGGGCCCTGCCACCTCCTGGGTGACAGTGGGCCCTGCCACCTCCTGGCTCACAGTGGGCCCTGCCACCTCCTGGCTGACAGTTTCCAGACCCTCCTCCTGCCTGACAGTTTCCAGACCCTCCTCCTGGCTGATTTCATCCTGTGTATGAAAAAGGGACATAGTTTAATATTTTGGTTTATTATTTTCACACAAATTTGAGATCATGAATGTAGCCATTTGAATGTAAATCAAGAGAAAATACAAATATTTTTAGGACTACATCAGATTGACTATTTAGCACCCAATTTATGGCAGACTAATGTCTCTAGATCTTGATTTCACTTTTGTATCCCAAAATAGTTTAGGATTTTCATCTTGACTTCTTTTTCCTGCATTAAGTTTTTCACAATACATTTTCATTTAATACTATACCTGGCTCCAGATGTCCAAATCAGCTTCTTCCAGGATGGCTGCCTCCTCTTGCTCCAGAGAAGGCTCAGGTTGGCTGCAGGGAAGTCTGGGTGGAAGAGTGGACACTGATGGCCTTGCCTCAATGTGGTCATCCAGAAAGGTCATCCTGCTATAGTACCACAAATTGGGGACATACACATCATCTGCTGCTGCTCCTGACCTCTGAGAAGCCAGGACCTTAGAGCGTTCAGTCCTGTATGTGCCTCTCAAGGTCCCAATTTTAGTGTCCACCTGTTTTGCTGTTGCTGTGGGCACCTTGGTATGCACAAATGGGAGCAGGGTCTCCAGCACTGCTTTTCTTACCCCTTTTTTTCTATGGATGGGGTTTTTTGTTTCCCACAGAGCGGGCAGCTCCCTTACCCGGTCTATAAATTCCGCAAGGAATTCCTTGTCACTTATGAAGACATTCATTTTGGGTCTGCAAGCCAAAAAAAAAATAATAAAAAATAATGTGAGGCACACAGTCTAACCTCCTGTAAATCTTAGTCACCATATATATCCTCCAACATTCTCTAGACAGTATAGGCCACCAATTTCTCAAAGTCTACAAATCACATACCTTCGTTCGCACGTCCGTCACTTTTACTCCTCTTTCCGCACACCGAACGTAGTATAGTCACATGTGTGTTTGCTATATATAAACCACGCATGCGTAAAACTACGCACACGTCGCTCCGCACACGTTGCCCGCCCATGACGTTCTAAGTAACATCTTTTCCCCGCCCCTCCTCTTTCGGCGCGCAGACAGATATGGCGGATTCACAGCAGGTGTCTGCTAATTCCTCAAATAATGAGGAGGAGACAAGCCCGGAGACTGAGGAAACGTCACGATCAAGGAGGAGATTCAAGGCATCTAATATGTCTTATGCGGAGATGGCGGACATATTGCTAAAGTCGGATTATGACGCAAAGCATGGGCCGTATAGCAAACCTAATCGAAGGAAGGCCAAAATCATGAAGAAAGTTGTGAAGAGTCTGAAGAAGAATTTCGGGGTGAAACGCTCAAATGAGCAGCTCAGAAAGAGGTGGTCTGACCTCAAACTGAGGGAGCCGGAGCAGTTAAGGAGCATTAAGAGAATGCTTGAAAAAAGTATTTTCCCCTTTTTTCCTATTATTGTATTTCACAACTTGCATGTTGCTCCATGTTATTGCATTTTTCTATTGTACCTTACAAAATGTCATAGTTTGAACTTGGTTTGGCACAGTAATCGTTCGTTACAGACACATCGTTCGGCCACTATCCTCGATTTTTATAGATTTTACAGGGTTAAAATAATTTACACATCTGCCTGTTTTTATTCAATTGTTGTTCTTACATTGTTGGCTAGATGATGTGTTTGTAAAGAGAATGAAATGCAAACTTTAATCAGTGTAAAGGAGAGGACACTCAGCAGCTGGTTCCACATCTGTACTTTTGAGCACTATAGTGTGTGCCACCAGAACCACATTTTTTGGGTGTCCCACACAGGTGCATCAGTGAATTTTTGTGGTGCCTCCATGTATAAAAATTGACAGCCAAAGGTGAATAGTAAAGACATTATTGTGAAAAAATAATGTCTTCATCTGGAAATTCCGCCCAAACAGACACTTGTACCCCACTTCCAAGCAATTTATCATGTTTTTATTTTTTATAGAAAATTTCTGTGTGATAACTAGACCTTTTGTTTGATTCTCATAGGGGAGAGAAGACTGGGAGGAGAACACTCCAGGGAGCACAGGAACCCCACACCTTATAAACAACCCCAACCTCACAAAGACCCACAACTTGAGGATGTTGAGGAAGTTGAAGAGGTGGAGGAAGGAGAAGTGCAGGAAGGAGAAGTGGATGACGTGGTGGAACTGGTCACCACAACAGGTCAGTATCTGTCACCACAGCTTCAGGTAAGAGATGTAGGCCTGCAGAGTTATAATACCTTTTGTATTTTTTTATAGGGGATGCAAATGTTGTGGTGAAAGAAAGTACGCGTTTCTCTGCTGACAGTGCCCTACGAATCATACAGCAACTGATGGAATGTAGCACAGAACTGGACAGAATTAAGCAAAGAATTCATGTGATGGATCAAACCTTTAAAGACATCCTAGATGTTTTGGGGAGAATTGAATAAGGCAACAAAACCCCCATTTTTGGTTAGAGATTGTTCTTCCCCCTTTTTTTATCTTTTAGACAATCAATCCAGCCAAAATTTTAATATGCACACAGTGTGTCAACATGTGCCATCTGCCATCCGGGGATATCCATGTACGGGTTTTGGGGGTGCAACCCCTTCCTCGTATCTCAATTAGGTGAACTGAAGAAGGGGTTGCACCCCCAAAACACGTCCATTGATCACCCCTGATGGCAGATAGCACATGTTGACAATAGGGATCAGGAGTCAAAAATCCCTATTGGAAATGACTTCAAATTGTGCATATTCAAATTTTGGCTTGGCCAGGGGTGCCAATACCCCATATTAGGACGGCCAGATAGAGACATATTTTGGGTAATTGAATGTCTCATATTGCCAAGAGATATCCAATGTTGTAGTTTGTTGAATGCTACAGATGGTTTTGTATTTTCGTAAAAAAAAAAAGCCGGTTTGTGGCCAGCCAAAAAAAAAAGTTCTATTTACCATGTGTGTGAATGTGCACAGAGTAAAATTTTTGAAAAAAAAAGTGTAGCTTCTTTTTCAAATACACTCTAACCTTATTTGTGTATATTTTTGTGGTTCATAGTGAAATGGTTGGTATTTACTAAAGGAAAATACACTTGGCACTACAAATGCAATAAGACAAACTAGGAGACAGGAAACCAAAAAAGTTACAAGATTAAATCTGATTTTTATTGAGTTCTTTCTCCACGAATCTTTACACATGGCCTGGCATAGGAATTGCCCCCCTACCCGTGAAATATTCCATATATTTCTCCCGAACCTCACGGGCAGATTCGAGGCCCGGCAGGGTATTGCCATAGGAAAGTCCTGCCTCAGGCAATATTGAGGCCATATAATTACTGGATTTTCGGCTCAGAAAATTATGGAGCACACAGCAGCATAAAAACGACATAGTTTATCTTGTACTCCGCCAAGTGAATAGGAGTCATAAAAAGGCGGAACCAGGTGGCCATTATCCCGAAGGCATTTTCAATGACTCTTCGGGCCCTGGCTAGCCGGTAGTTGAACACCCTCTTCTCTGGGGTCAGGGTCCTCTGGGGAAATGGCCTCATGAGGTGCGGTCCGAGTCCGAAGGCTTCATCAGCCAAAAAAACAAAGGGGAGTCCTTCAACATTCCCTGCATCCGGTGGCAATGCAAGGTCGTCACTCTGGAGACGGAGGGCAAACTCCGTCTGGATGAAGGATCCCCCATCGGACATCCGGCCATTCTTCCCCACATCCACATAGAGGAATTCATACCGTGCTGACACCACCGCCATCAGCACAATGCTATGAAACCCCTTGTAATTGAAGAAGTAGGACCCAGAATGGGGTGGCGGCACGATGCGGACGTGCTTCCCTTCAATGGCTCCACCGCAGTTGGGGAAGTCCCACCGCATTGGAAACTCCGATGCCACAGTCTGCCATTCCTGTGGCGTGGAAGGAAGCTGTGGAGTCAAACAAGATAAAAATATAGTACTTTTGCACATAACATTGCAAGCAGATAATAATAAAATACATTCAAGGCCAACATCAATAAAAATCTCAGTTTAATGTGTTTAACCATTTAACGACAGCCCACTGTAAAAATACGTTGGCAGAATGGCACCGACAGGCAAAGTCATGTATATCTACGTGATTGCCTTTGTATAGTTGGGGGGTCCGATCGGACCCCCCTCCTATACAGTGAGCAGTCGTTTTCCATTGGGGAGCGATCCGGGATGAGGGGACGGCCGTTCGATTCCGGCCACCCCCTCGCGATCGCTCCCGGCGAATGAAAACCTTCCTCTGCTGTGTAAATGTAAACACAGGCAGAGGAAATGATGTCATCTCTCCTCGTGTCGGTCTTTTCGATCCGGCGCGAGGAGTGAAGACATCTCACAGTAAGTGCACCAACAGCCCACTGACACCAGTACACGTAGGCACACTTTTCACCCCCCAGTCACCCCCAGATCACCCCCAGTACCCCCAGTCACAGTGCACCGTTTGCAGTGGTCATTTTTTTACTGATCACTGCAATCAGTGTCATTTGTGACAGTAAAAAGTTGCAGGGCAGTTAGGTTTAGGCCCCTTTAGGTCCAGGGTAGCCCCCTAACCCCCCCTAATAAAGGTTTAACCCCTTGATCGCCCCCCAGGTAACCCTTTCACCCCCTAACGCCAGCGTCACTAAGCGATCGTATTTCCGATCGCTGTATTTAGTGCCGGTGGTGCCCTAGATAGCCAGTTATTTATTTTTAGTCTCGCCGCAGGTTTTTATAGCGTCAGGTACCCCCATATATTATTTTAACCCCCTGATTGCTCCTAGAGTTAACCATTTCACCAGTGATCACTGTATAAGTTTTACCGGTGACACTGGTTAGCCGGTTAGTTATTTAGTTATTTAGGTTACCCGTCAGGTTTTTATATAGCGTCGGGTACCCCCATATATATAACCTAATAAAGGTTTTAACCTCCTGATTGCCCCTAGTTAACCCTTTCACCAGTGATCACAATATAAGTTTTACGGGTGACGCTGGTTGGTTAGTTTGCTTTTTATAGCATCAGGGCACCCGCCGTATATAACCCAATAAAGGTTTAACCCCCTGATCGCCCGGCGGGTGAGATCAATTAGGTTTTAGCGTCAGAGAGGGTCTGCGTCGCCCCAGGCAGCGTCAGGTTAGTGCCAGCAATGCTAACACCCTCGCGCAAAGCATACACCTCCCTTAGTGGTATAGTATCTGAACAGATCTATACTAGCGTCCCCAGCGGTTTAGGGTTCCCAAAAACGCAGTGTTAGCGGGATCAGACCAGATACCTGCTAGCACCTGCGTTTAGCCCCTCCGCCCAGCCCAGCCCACCCAAGTGCAGTATCGATCGATCACTGTCACTTACCAAACACAACACACATAACTGCAGCGTTCGCAGAGACAGTCCTGATCCCTGCGATCGCTAACAGTTTTTTTGGTAGCGTTTGATACATTTGCTGACAGTCAGGTGCTTTTTTTACCTGTGAATCTTACTAGTGTACCCCTAAATTTAAAGCCCAAAATGGCAAGACGAAGGTACACTAGTAAAGAGGCCTACGAGATTCTGAGCATGACAGATAGTGAAGAGGAGGTCACGCATCTGTCAGATTTAGGCTCAGAATATCTTCCCGTAGAAGACAGTGAAGTCAGCGGCTCCTCGTCAGATAGCTCTGACGACGAAGTTGAGGTCCCTGCTAAGGTCAGGCGTACCCAATCCTGATCTTCTGAGGTTGTTGAGGAGCAAGAACCGCAGGTCTCTCGTATCATGGAGCAGAGTAGTACTAGCGCTGCTATTCCTTCTGGTGAATTGGCAAGCACCAGCGGCCTAGTACAGCCTGGGCGTACATCCAGCACTGCAGTATAACGTGGTGACGTGGCGAGTCCCATAAGTGCAGTTCAAGCTGGCGAGGTGGCAAGCACAAGTAGTGTCCCGCTGCCACCAAGAAGACAAAGGCAGGCCCGTCGTGCCCATAGTGCCCTTCCTGCAGAATTCACCTATCCTGATTGGGTCCCCACCACTTCTGCAGAACCCGTACTTCCCCCATTCACTGCCCAACCCGGTATTCAGGTGGAAACAGCTGATTTTATGCCAATTGATTTTTATTCGCTGTTTTTCACGGAAGATCTCTATAGATCTATTGTGGACCAGAGTCATTTATATGCTGGTCAATTCATCGCCGCTAATCCCCAGTTGCCTTCCATTGCCAAAGATTGGAAACCAATTACGGTTTCCGAATTTAAGACCTTTCTGGGCCTTTCCCTTAACATGGGCACACATAAATTCCCGTCATTGCGTGCTTATTGGTCCACGCACCCAATTGACCACATGCCCGTGTTCTCTGCCTCCATGCCCAGGACACGATACAAGCAGATTTTGAGGTTCATGCACTTCAACGACAATGAACTTTGTCGTCCACGTGGAGACCCTGAATACCACCAGCTCTATAAAATTCGGCCCCTCATAAACCACTTCAACGAACGTTTTGCAGCCTTGTTTATTCCCGATCAAGTTGTCTGCATTGAAGAGTCCCTGATTAAATTTTCTGTCCGCTTGTCTTTCAAGCAGTACCTTCCCAGCAAGCATGCCAGATACAGGGTCAAGCTCTATAAGTTCTGTGACAGGGCAACAGGCTATGTATGGAGCTTTACGGTTTATGAGGGAAAAGACAGTCAGGTTGAGCCGGTCAACTGCCCGGATTACATAGGGAGCGCTGGCAAGATAGTGTGGAACTTGGTGTCACCCTTATTCGGAAAGGGGTACCACTTGTATGTGGACAATTATTACACGAGCGTGCCACTGTTTAGTCACTTGTTTGATCATCAGATTGGAGCATGTGGCACCGTGCGACCTTATCGCCGGGGCTTTCCCCAGCGGCTTGTAGATGCCCGTCTTAGGCTGGGGGAGAGAGCCTGCTTGAAGTGTAATAACTTGCTTGCTATGAAGTGGAGGGACAATAAGAATGTTTTCCTTCTTACCTCCCTTCATGCAGACACGACAGTCCAAATTCGTACGGCGACTGGTGTTGTGGAGAAACCCCTCTGTGTCCACGAATATAACCAAAATATGGGAGGGGTGGACCTTAACGACCAGTTGTTGGCGCCGTATCTAATTGACCGTAAGGCGAGACGCTGGTACAAAAAAGTGTCTCTATCCTTATTCCAATTGGCTTTGCTGAACGCTCATGTGCTATACAGAGCTTCAGGCGGGACGTCATCTCTTCTAAAATTCCAGAATGAGATAGTCACAGACCTCCTGTATCCAGGCGGTTCTGCACCTCACCATCCCCTACCAAATGCAGTAAGCCGGCTGCATGAGAGGCATTATCCGTATGCCCTCCCGAGTACCCCTACCCAACGAACCCCCCAAAAAAGATGTTGTGTCTGTAGCAAGCGCGGATTTAGGCGTGACACCCGTGTTTTTTGTCCACTCTGTCCTGACAAACCTGGTCTTTGCCTTGGTGAATGTTTTGAACGCTACCACTCAAAAGTGAAGTTTTAGCGTAGGGTACAGCATTTCACAGACTAGGGCACACTTACACAGGGTCTCCCAAGATGCCATTACATTTTGAGAGACCCGAACCATTACAGTTGTTAAAGTTACAAAAAAAAGTGTAAAAAAAAAAAAAAAAAAAACAAAAACGTAAAAAACAAAAAACACAAAAAAAATATAAAATAAAAAAAACAAAAATAGTTGTTGTTTTATTGTTCTCTCTCTCTCTCTCTATTTTCTCTCTATTGTTCTGCTCTTTTTTACTGTATTCTATTCTGCAATGTTTTATCATGCTTGCTTTTCAGGTATGTAATTTTTTGTTTTCAGGTGCGCCATTCAGCTGCAGCGCGGAATTAATTATCTTGACAGCAACAGCGTTTGCTCCCACGATACATAAAGCCGTGACTCCAGTGCTGTAGGAGGTGATTTCACCACCACAGTTAAAAAAAAAAGAGCATATATGCCGAAGCATGGCGGCAGCAGGGGCGGAGGAGCGATTTTGCTCCTAATGCCGTGTACATACGGTCGAAATTCCGACGGAGGCTTGCCCGTGGAAAAGTCCGACCGTGTGTATGCGGCATAACTTTTTTGCGGGAGGATGCCCCCATGCTTCGGCATATATATATTTTAGGCACAGGTTGCGTTAAAAAAATGTTTTATTTTTTACTAGGTTTTGTTTTGGTATTTGCTTTGCAGGTATGGTATGGTAAGGTCTTACTGTTGTACTGTAATGTTACTTTGTTTTAATGTTAACAATCATTTGCTTAGCAGGTACGCCATTCAGTTGCAGAGCGGATCTATTTATCTTGACAGCAACAGCGTTTGCTCCCACGATACATAAAGCCATGACTCCAACGCTGTAGGAGGTGATTTCACCACCACAGTTAAAAAAAAGAGCATATATGCCGAAGCATGGGGGCAGCAGGGGCGGAGGAGCGATTTTGCTCCTAATGCCGCGTATATACGGTCGAAATTCCGACGGAGGCTTGCCCGTGGAAAAGTCTGACCGTGTGTACGCGGCATAACCTTTTATGCCGCGTACATACGGTCGAATTTCCGACGAAGGCTTGCCCGTGGAAAAGTCTGACCGTGTGTACGCGGCATAACTTTTTTGCGGGAGGATGCCCCCATGCTTCGGCATATATAAATGGTGCATGTATGCCCATCATTAGAAGTGAGTGGATGAAGGGAGGTATTCTAATGGTGGGCATACCCACCGATCAATCTCTTTTTTTCGTTCAGCCAACAGGCCGGCCGGCTTTCATGTAAAAGCAATTCTAGCAGATAATTAGCCTCTACACTGCTTTTACAAGCAGTGGGAGGGAATGCCCCCCCCCGGATATAAACAGCGCCATTGGGAAATTGGGAAAGCATTTTATCACACCGATCTTGGTGTGGTCAGATGCTTTGAGGAAAGATCTAGGGTCTAACCCCCCCAATTTTTTTCAAAAAAAGAGTACCTGTCACTACTTATTGCTATCATAGGGGATATTTACATTCCCTGAGATAACAAAAAAAAAATGGTAAAAAATAAATAAATATGGAAGGAACAGTTTAACCACTTAACGACCGCCCACTGTAAATATACGTCGGCAGAATGGCACCGACAGGCAGAATCACGTACATATACGTGATTGCCTTTGTATAGTTGGGGGGTCCGATCGGACCCCCCTTCTTTACAGTGCGTGGTCGTTTTACCTTCGGGAGCGATCCGGCATGAGGGGATGGCCGTTCGATTCCGGCCCCCCCTCTAGATCGCTCCCGGCGAATGAGAGAGCTTCCCCTGCCTGCCAGGCAGGAGGAAGTGATGTCATCTCTCCTGCGGCGCTCACATATACCGAGCGCCGTACAGGAGAAGATACAGGTTAGTACACAAAACACTACACTGACACCAGGACACATAGGCACATAAATCGCCCCCCCAAACACCCCCAGATCACCCCCCAGATCACCCCCCAGCCCCCAGTCACAGTGTCACTGATTGCAGTGACCATTTATTTAGTGATCACTGCAATCAGTGACATTTGTGACTGTAAAAGTGTCACTACATTTAGTTTTAGGTCCAGTGTAGCCCCCTAACCCCCCCTAATAAAGGTTTAACCCCCTGATCACCCCCCAGGTAACCCTTTCACCCCCTATCACCACTGTCACTAAGCGATAATTTTTCTGATCGATGTCTTAGCGTCGGTGATGCTGATCGGTAGCCAGTAATTTTTTTTAGGTTCGCCGCAGGTTTTTATAGCATCGGGTACCCCCATATATTACCTAATAAAGGTTTAACCCCCTTGATCACCCCCCAGGTAACCCTTTCACCCCCTATCACCACTGTCACTAAGCGATAATTTTTCTGATCGATGTCTTAGCGTCGGTGATGCTGATCGGTAGCCAGTAATTTTTTTTAGGTTCGCCGCAGGTTTTTATAGCATCGGGTACCCCCATATATTACCTAATAAAGGTTTAACCCCCTTGATCACCCCCCAGGTAACCCTTTCACCCCCTATCACCACTGTCACTAAGCGATAATTTTTCTGATCGATGTCTTAGCGTCGGTGATGCTGATCGGTAGCCAGTAATTTTTTTTAGGTTCGCCGCAGGTTTTTATAGCATCGGGTACCCCCATATATTACCTAATAAAGGTTTAACCCCCTTGATCACCCCCCAGGTAACCCTTTCACCCCCTAGCACCGCCGTCGCTAAGCGATCATTTTTCTGATCGATGTCTTAGCGTCGGTGATGCCGATAGGTAGCCAGTAATTTTTTTTAGGTTCGCCGTCAGGTTTTTATATAGCGTCAGGTACCCCCATATATTACCTAATAAAGGTTTTAACCCCCTAATTGCCCCTAGTTAACCCTTTCACCAGTGATCATCATATAAGTGTTACGGGTGACGCTGGTTAGTTAGTTTGCTTTTTATAGTGTCAGGGCACCCGCCGTATATATAACCCAATAAAGGTTTAACCCCCTGATCGCCCGGCGGGTGATATCAATAAGGTTTTAGCGTCAGAGAGGGTCTGCGTCACACCCCAGGCAGCGTCAGGTTAGTGCCAGTAGCGCTAACACCCACGCGTTAAGCATACACCCCCCTTAGTGGTATAGTATCTGAACAGATCAATATCTGATCTGATCAGATCTATACTAGCGTCCCCAGCAGTTTAGGGTTCCCAAAAACGCAGTGTTAGCGGGATCAGCCCAGATACCTGCTGGCACCTGCGTTTTGCCCCTCCGTCCAGCCCAGGCCACCCAAGTGCAGTATCGATCGATCACTGTCACCTACAAAACACAACACACATAACTGCAGCGTTCGCAGAGACAGGCCTGATCCCTGCGACTCCAGTGCTGTAGGAGGTGATTTCACCACCACAGTTAAAAAAAAAAAAAAAAAGCATATATGCCGAAGCATTGGGGCAGCAGGGGCGGAGGAGCGATTTTGCTCCTAATGCCGCGTACATACGGTCGAAATTCCGACGGAGGCTTGCCCGTGGAAAAGTCTGACCATGTGTACGCGGCATAACTTTTGCGGGAAGATGCCCCCATGCTTCGGCATATATAAATGGTGCATGTATGCCCATCATTAGAAGTGGGTGGATGAAGGGCGGTATTCTAATGGTGGGCATACCCACCGATCAATCTTTTTTTTTCGTTCAGCCAACAGGCTGCATGAAAAAAAAGATTACAATACATGTCCAACAAGGACCAGCAACGTACTGGTATGTTGCTGGACTTTGAATGTTTATACCAGAATGATGCCTGCGGGTTTAGGTATCATCTTGGTATCATTCTTTTCAGCCAGCGGCCGGCTTTCATGTAAAAGCAATCCTAGTGGCTAATTAGCCTCTGGACTGCTTTTACAAGCAGTGGGAGGGAATGTCCCCCCCGGATATAAAAAGCGCCATTGGGAAATTGGGAAAGCATTTTATCACACCGATCTTGGTGTGGTCAGATGCTTTGAGGGCAGAGGAAAGATCTAGGGTCCAATAGACCCCAGTTTTCTCAAAAGTGACCAGTTACACTTACCGGTAACGGTGTTTCTGGGAAGTCTTCCAGGACGGCACAATGAGAGATGACTGGCTCCACCTGACAGGAAACACAATCAATTCAAAGAGGTTAAAGCACCCGCCCCTCCCCGTGCTCCTCAGTTATGATAAAGTACAGACCCACACCAGTGCATGAGAGAGAAAACACACACCCAAATAACTCTATACAAACCAATGTATCAACCAAAGCGGTGGGAAGTAGGCCTGCCGTCCTGGAAGACTTCCCAGAAACACCGTTACCGGTAAGTGTAACTGGTCACTTTCTCAAGTCGTCTTCCAGGACGGCACAATGAGAGAGAAGCAAGTAGCTTCAGGCCTACCTTAGGGTGGGACGACTGCTTGCAGGACCTCTCTACCAAAGGACAGGTCCTGAGGTGACAGCAACTCCACTCTGTAATGCCTTAGGAATGTATTCTGGCTTGATCAAGTCGTAGCTTTACAGATCTGTTCCACCGAAGCTCCGGCTCTTTCTGCCCAGGAGGTTGCCAAAGAGCGAGTAGAATGAGCTTTAACTTTCGGGGCTGTCTTACCAGCCTGGTCATAAGCTATGGAGATTGTCTGTCTGATCCATCTAGATATGGATGCTCTAGATGCCTGTTGGCCTTTTTTCTGTCCAAAAAAATTAATTAGTAAATGGCTGGATTTCCTAAATTCACCCACTCTATCCAGATAAGCTAGCAGACACCGTCTGACATCTAGACAATGAAAGGAGGCCTCTCTTTCATTTTGTGGATTTGAACAAAAGGAAGGAAGAATAATTTCTTGTGATCTATGAAACTTTGACACTACCCTAGGGAGGTACAGGGGGTCCTGCCTAAGAATAACTCTGTCCTCGAATAACTAAAGAAAGGCTCTTTAATCGTCAGAGCCTGCATGTCGCCTATTCTTCTGGCTGTAGTAATTGCCAGAAGAAAAGCAAACTTAAATGTCAGTAATTTAGCTGAAATATCTTCTAGTGGCTCAAACGGAGCCTTAGTTAATTGTTCCAAAACTAACGTAAGGTCCCAGGGCGGAACTCTAGAGATCTGCACCGGGGACAATCTATCCCTGGCCATTAGAAATCTTTTAACTAGAGGGTCCAGTGATAACTTTTTGTCCAAAAAATACGATAAGGCTGCTACCTGTACTCTTAGAGTCTTGGTAGCGAGACCTAAGTCGGCGCCATCCTGGAGAAAGTCCAGGATGACCGAGGTTTCTTGCTGGGATACCTTTCTCACTAGACACCAGTGAGAGAAGACTCCCCACACCTTCCTATAGATACGTCTGGTGACCTCTTTTCTACTTGAGAGGAGAGTGTTAATCACTCTCTCGGAACATCCCCTCTCCCGCAGGTTCTGCCTTTCAAGCACCAGGCCGTCAGCTTGAAGAAGCTGGGATCTGGGTGAAAGACTGGTCCCTGCCGAGAAGATCCACCCGAACTGGTAGATGGAGGGGAGGTGCTACAGACCAGTTCTGTAGAGCGGGAAACCAGGCTCTCTTGGGCCACCAAGGAGCAATTAGAATGAGTCTGGTCTCTGAGAGACCTAGTTTTTGTAGGACTCTTGGAATGAGACTCAGAGGGGGAAAAGCATAAGCCAGGTGAAAACTCCATACCTGAGCCAGTGCATCCACCCCCCCTGAGCCCCACTCCCGGGACAGGGAAAATAATCTTCTTACTCTCCTGTTCTCCTTTGCGGGCAAAGAGGTCTATTTCTGGCCTTCCAAAATGTTGGCACACCAGGTTGAACACCTCTGGGTTCAGCTCTGCCCAGCCCAGAATTCCTAGAGACAAGGTCAGCAGGGAGGGAGACCTGGTTCCCCCCTGATGATTTATGAAGGCCACCGTGGTCGCATTGTCGGAGAGGATCTGGACCTCCCGGTCTCGGATCCTTTCCTCGAACGCTTTTAGGGCCTCCCCAACCGCCAATAATTCCCGGAAGTTTGAGGAGGCGTGTCACTGATCCTGATTCCAGGAACCCTGGGCTCGGAGTTCGCCTGAGTGGGCCCCCCAACCCCAGGAGCTTGCGTCCGTCGTTATCCTGAGGGGGTCTGTCTGAGTCCATAGATGACCCACCTGCAACTTCTGAGGAAGAAGCCACCAGCTCAGAGAGTCCTTTACTACCTCTGGGATGGAGATTCTGTGGTCTAATGTCCCTCTTGTTCCGTCCCAGGAGGATAAGAGGAATTGTTGGAGAGGTCTGGAGTGGAGCTGAGTCCACGGGACCACAGGAATACAAGAGGTCATTAGACCCAGTACCCTCATGATGTCTCTGAAAGAGAACTCTCCTGGCTCCAACAGAGACCAGACCGCTGCCATGAGGCCCTAGGCCTTCTCCTGGGGCAAGAAGAGCCTCCTCTGTAGGGAGTCTATCAGGAAACCCAGGTAAACTTTTCTTTGGTCCGGGATCATCGAGGACTTCTCCCTGTTTATGATCCAACCTAGGGATTCCATGGTACTCACAACCTTGGCCAGGTCTGCGAGGAGGAGATCTCAACTCTGGTTGTAGAGTAGAAGATCGTCGAGATAAGGGACTATTGATATACCCTGCAAGTGTAGGAAGGCGACCACCTCTGCTACGATTTTTGTAAACACCCTTGGGCTGGAAGCCAGTCCAAAGGCGAGGGCAGCAAACTGCCAGTGTTGAATCCCTTGAGGAGACTTGACTGAAAGTCTAAGGAAGGCCTGATGTCCTGGAAAGATCGGGACATGTAGGTAGGCATCCTTTAAGTCGATCGTTACCATGTATACCTCCTTCAGAAGGAGTTTTCTGAGGGTGTATATGCTCTCCATGCGAAATTTCTTATGACGCAGAGAGGTATTCAGGGGTCTCAGGTTTATTATCAAACGGTATTTGCCTGAGGATTTTGGGACAACGAAGATATGGGAGTAGACCCCCATTCCGCGTTGACCCGCAGGTACCGGAACTACCACTCCCTGTTCTGCTAGGTCTGAGATGTTTTGCAGAAGACCTGCCTTCTTGAGGGGGTCCCTGGGGAGAAATGTTAATAGGAACTTTGAGGGGGGGGGGGGGGGAGAAACTCCAGCCTGTAACCCTCTCTTATAATGTTGAGAATATGAGGGCTCTGAGTAATACTCTCCCACCTGGAAAGGAATTGGGAAAGTCTTCCCGCCTACCCTCACGTCACTTAAAGTCCTTTTCATTTGATTTTTGGTTGGAAAAGAGGATACTTCCTTTCGGCTTATCCTTCCCAACGCCCCACTTCCTATTACCGGCAGGCTTCTTGCTTGAGAAGCGGTTTCTACCCTGAGGGCCTCGAAAAACTCTTTTTTGGTCCCTTTTAGGTTTGGTGGGAAACTTCTTGCCCTTTTCAGTAGATCTTGACAGATCTTGATCAAGCCCTGTACCAAAAAGGAGGGAGCCCTCCAATGGGAGTCCACATAAGCGGGTCCTGGAACTGCGCTACCTATCACCTGTAGAGAGTCTAGGACTCCCCTGGACTTGGACACACGGGAAACATGTCCTATTAGCTTGGCTATCCATGTATCCGCGTTCCTAGCTATACAAGCTGAAGCCAACGCGGGGCTCATTGCTGCCGCATTGGCTTCCCAGGCTCTACGCAAGGTCGTCTCAGTACGGCGATCCATCAAAGGAAGGTCCTACCGAGATCTGAACTCGGATCGCTGGATTCAGAGTCCAGAGTGCTAACCATTACACCATGGAACCTCTCCTTGATATTACCCGCGTCCTCAAAAGGAGAGGTCGGATTGCTTTGACACCTGTGCCAAAGAGGCATCCAATCTGGGAACTTTAAAGAATTTCTCCTCATCCTCCCCCTTAAAAGGACACCTACGCTTCCAAGTTTTATATTTCAGAAGCTTCCTCTCAGGTTCCTTTCACTCTCAAAGGATCACATCTTTGAGAGTCTGATGAACCGGAATGGCTCTGGGTTGGGCCCTTACCAGGCCTCGGTACAATCTATCCTGTGCAGATACCTGCTCCGTCGGCTCCTGAATTTCTTCAGAGGCGTAGATTGCACCAAGGAGGCCTTACATGTTGTCAGCTGAGAAGATGTGTCTTCCTGACCTAGAGCCCTCTTCCTCCTCCTCAGCCTGACTATCTACCAGGCCCTCATCGGAAAGTCCCTGATCAGGGATCTCCGAGTCTTCTTCTGCCTCTGAGTCCTGAGACAGGAGGGATCTCAGGGATTCTGGGTGTCCTCTCCCTAATCTGGTTGAGGAGGAACTCCTCTGGTTCTTTAGCCTTAAGGGAGGCTTGAAAATTCTTAAGGTTGGCAGGCATCTGGGTTTGGACAGAGAGAAAGTCTTTCATAACCTGAGATGTTTCCTTCCCCGCCAGCTTCTGGATACACTTGAAGCAGAAGGGCTTGGAATGGGTTGAAGGTCATTTCTCATTACAGTTGCCGCATCTTTTGGAGCGGGCAGGGGCTCTAGAGGAACGACTAGCAACCCCTTGGGCAGTGACGTCCTCACCTGCAATGTAAGAGTACACAGGAATGCATTTAGAAAGAACCCTGTGACAGGCAAGGGGAAAGAGTCGGGGTACCCTCCCCCATCATGACCCCTGCTGGCTGGGTTGACTCACCCCCTGTGGTCTCCTCTGTAGCCGCGGCCGTGGTCGGCCTCTCCTCATGTTCCATGCCGCTTAGGTGTGATGAGCAAGTCACTGCAGAGGCACTGGAGGAGTGAAAAAGGGCGCCTCTCTTCCTGGCGTCCCTCCGCTGTTAATGCCGGTAAGCAGACGCCGGCCGTCGCCATTTTGCCGGAGACCGGAAATGACGCGACGCGTGATGGCGTCATCCCTGAAGCTAGAGGACGAATGTCCCAGACTCCGGGAAGATGGCGCCGCAATCATACGCTCCTGCATAGAGCGGCGCCATAGAACGAGCGGCCCTTACCGGAGGGACCTGCCTGCCCCCCCCCTCCAGAAAGGACGCCCAGACAGGTAGGGGGGAGGAAGGAGGATAGATGGCCCCTGAAGTCCCAGGTACAGCCCAGCACCTAGGGTCCTTCAGTGCTCAGGGAGGCTCTTCTACTGCCCTCCCTGAGAAGAGAAATGGGATACCCCCCCAGGACGGACAATAGAGTCCTGCTAGGCCCAGAGGCTTCCCAGGCATTCGGCTCAGCTCCCGGGGGGGGGACTTCCAGCCCCAGGCCTTCAGTCTGTGGGAAAAAAAAATAAACGGTTTCGCTGTGGGGAAACACAATCAAGAACTGAGGAGCACGGGGAGGGGCGGGTGCTTTAACCTCTTTGAATTGATTGTGTTTCCTGTCAGGTGGAGCCAGTCATCTCTCATTGTGCCGTCCTGGAAGACGACTTGAGAAAAAGAGTACCTGTCATTACCTATTGCTATCATAGGGGATATTTACATTCCCTGAGATAACAATAAAAATATATGGAAGCAACAGTTTAAAAATAAAATAAAAAAGCAAAATTAATAATAAAAAAAAAAAAAAAAAGCACCCCTGTCCTGCCCTGCTCTTGCCCAATGGCGAACGCAAGCGTCGGTCTGGCGTCATATGTAAACAGCAATTGCACCATGCATGTGAGGTACAAGTTCAAACTATGACATTTTGTAAGGTACAATAGAAAAATGCAATAACATGGAGCAACATGCAAGTTGTGAAATACAATAATAGGAAAAAAGGGGAAAATACTTTTTTCAAGCATTCTCTTAATGCTCCTTAACTGCTCCGGCTCCCTCAGTTTGAGGTCAGACCACCTCTTTCTGAGCTGCTCATTTGAGCGTTTCACCCCGAAATTCTTCTTCAGACTCTTCACAACTTTCTTCATGATTTTGGCCTTCCTTCGATTAGGTTTGCTATACGGCCCATGCTTTGCGTCATAATCCGACTTTAGCAATATGTCCGCCATCTCCGCATAAGACATATTAGATGCCTTGAATCTCCTCCTTGATCGTGACGTTTCCTCAGTCTCCGGGCTTGTCTCCTCCTCATTATTTGAGGAATTAGCAGACACCTTTAGGTCCAGGGTAGCCCCCTAACCCCCCCTAATAAAGGTTTAACCCCTTGATCGCCCCCCAGGTAACCCTTTCACCCCCTAACGCCAGCGTCACTAAGCGATCGTATTTCCGATCGCTGTATTTAGTGCCGGTGGTGCCCTAGATAGCCAGTTATTTATTTTTAGTCTCGCCGCAGGTTTTTATAGCGTCAGGTACCCCCATATATTATTTTAACCCCCTGATTGCTCCTAGAGTTAACCATTTCACCAGTGATCACTGTATAAGTTTTACCGGTGACACTGGTTAGCCGGTTAGTTATTTAGTTATTTAGGTTACCCGTCAGGTTTTTATATAGCGTCGGGTACCCCCATATATATAACCTAATAAAGGTTTTAACCTCCTGATTGCCCCTAGTTAACCCTTTCACCAGTGATCACAATATAAGTTTTACGGGTGACGCTGGTTGGTTAGTTTGCTTTTTATAGCATCAGGGCACCCGCCGTATATAACCCAATAAAGGTTTAACCCCCTGATCGCCCGGCGGGTGAGATCAATTAGGTTTTAGCGTCAGAGAGGGTCTGCGTCGCCCCAGGCAGCGTCAGGTTAGTGCCAGCAATGCTAACACCCTCGCGCAAAGCATACACCTCCCTTAGTGGTATAGTATCTGAACAGATCTATACTAGCGTCCCCAGCGGTTTAGGGTTCCCAAAAACGCAGTGTTAGCGGGATCAGACCAGATACCTGCTAGCACCTGCGTTTAGCCCCTCCGCCCAGCCCAGCCCACCCAAGTGCAGTATCGATCGATCACTGTCACTTACCAAACACAACACACATAACTGCAGCGTTCGCAGAGACAGTCCTGATCCCTGCGATCGCTAACAGTTTTTTTGGTAGCGTTTGATACATTTGCTGACAGTCAGGTGCTTTTTTTACCTGTGAATCTTACTAGTGTACCCCTAAATTTAAAGCCCAAAATGGCAAGACGAAGGTACACTAGTAAAGAGGCCTACGAGATTCTGAGCATGACAGATAGTGAAGAGGAGGTCACGCATCTGTCAGATTTAGGCTCAGAATATCTTCCCGTAGAAGACAGTGAAGTCAGCGGCTCCTCGTCAGATAGCTCTGACGACGAAGTTGAGGTCCCTGCTAAGGTCAGGCGTACCCAATCCTGATCTTCTGAGGTTGTTGAGGAGCAAGAACCGCAGGTCTCTCGTATCATGGAGCAGAGTAGTACTAGCGCTGCTATTCCTTCTGGTGAATTGGCAAGCACCAGCGGCCTAGTACAGCCTGGGCGTACATCCAGCACTGCAGTATAACGTGGTGACGTGGCGAGTCCCATAAGTGCAGTTCAAGCTGGCGAGGTGGCAAGCACAAGTAGTGTCCCGCTGCCACCAAGAAGACAAAGGCAGGCCCGTCGTGCCCATAGTGCCCTTCCTGCAGAATTCACCTATCCTGATTGGGTCCCCACCACTTCTGCAGAACCCGTACTTCCCCCATTCACTGCCCAACCCGGTATTCAGGTGGAAACAGCTGATTTTATGCCAATTGATTTTTATTCGCTGTTTTTCACGGAAGATCTCTATAGATCTATTGTGGACCAGAGTCATTTATATGCTGGTCAATTCATCGCCGCTAATCCCCAGTTGCCTTCCATTGCCAAAGATTGGAAACCAATTACGGTTTCCGAATTTAAGACCTTTCTGGGCCTTTCCCTTAACATGGGCACACATAAATTCCCGTCATTGCGTGCTTATTGGTCCACGCACCCAATTGACCACATGCCCGTGTTCTCTGCCTCCATGCCCAGGACACGATACAAGCAGATTTTGAGGTTCATGCACTTCAACGACAATGAACTTTGTCGTCCACGTGGAGACCCTGAATACCACCAGCTCTATAAAATTCGGCCCCTCATAAACCACTTCAACGAACGTTTTGCAGCCTTGTTTATTCCCGATCAAGTTGTCTGCATTGAAGAGTCCCTGATTAAATTTTCTGTCCGCTTGTCTTTCAAGCAGTACCTTCCCAGCAAGCATGCCAGATACAGGGTCAAGCTCTATAAGTTCTGTGACAGGGCAACAGGCTATGTATGGAGCTTTACGGTTTATGAGGGAAAAGACAGTCAGGTTGAGCCGGTCAACTGCCCGGATTACATAGGGAGCGCTGGCAAGATAGTGTGGAACTTGGTGTCACCCTTATTCGGAAAGGGGTACCACTTGTATGTGGACAATTATTACACGAGCGTGCCACTGTTTAGTCACTTGTTTGATCATCAGATTGGAGCATGTGGCACCGTGCGACCTTATCGCCGGGGCTTTCCCCAGCGGCTTGTAGATGCCCGTCTTAGGCTGGGGGAGAGAGCCTGCTTGAAGTGTAATAACTTGCTTGCTATGAAGTGGAGGGACAATAAGAATGTTTTCCTTCTTACCTCCCTTCATGCAGACACGACAGTCCAAATTCGTACGGCGACTGGTGTTGTGGAGAAACCCCTCTGTGTCCACGAATATAACCAAAATATGGGAGGGGTGGACCTTAACGACCAGTTGTTGGCGCCGTATCTAATTGACCGTAAGGCGAGACGCTGGTACAAAAAAGTGTCTCTATCCTTATTCCAATTGGCTTTGCTGAACGCTCATGTGCTATACAGAGCTTCAGGCGGGACGTCATCTCTTCTAAAATTCCAGAATGAGATAGTCACAGACCTCCTGTATCCAGGCGGTTCTGCACCTCACCATCCCCTACCAAATGCAGTAAGCCGGCTGCATGAGAGGCATTATCCGTATGCCCTCCCGAGTACCCCTACCCAACGAACCCCCCAAAAAAGATGTTGTGTCTGTAGCAAGCGCGGATTTAGGCGTGACACCCGTGTTTTTTGTCCACTCTGTCCTGACAAACCTGGTCTTTGCCTTGGTGAATGTTTTGAACGCTACCACTCAAAAGTGAAGTTTTAGCGTAGGGTACAGCATTTCACAGACTAGGGCACACTTACACAGGGTCTCCCAAGATGCCATTACATTTTGAGAGACCCGAACCATTACAGTTGTTAAAGTTACAAAAAAAAGTGTAAAAAAAAAAAAAAAAAAAAAAACAAAAACGTAAAAAACAAAAAACACAAAAAAAAATATAAAATAAAAAAAACAAAAATAGTTGTTGTTTTATTGTTCTCTCTCTCTCTCTCTATTTTCTCTCTATTGTTCTGCTCTTTTTTACTGTATTCTATTCTGCAATGTTTTATCATGCTTGCTTTTCAGGTATGTAATTTTTTGTTTTCAGGTGCGCCATTCAGCTGCAGCGCGGAATTAATTATCTTGACAGCAACAGCGTTTGCTCCCACGATACATAAAGCCGTGACTCCAGTGCTGTAGGAGGTGATTTCACCACCACAGTTAAAAAAAAAAGAGCATATATGCCGAAGCATGGCGGCAGCAGGGGCGGAGGAGCGATTTTGCTCCTAATGCCGTGTACATACGGTCGAAATTCCGACGGAGGCTTGCCCGTGGAAAAGTCCGACCGTGTGTATGCGGCATAACTTTTTTGCGGGAGGATGCCCCCATGCTTCGGCATATATATATTTTAGGCACAGGTTGCGTTAAAAAAATGTTTTATTTTTTACTAGGTTTTGTTTTGGTATTTGCTTTGCAGGTATGGTATGGTAAGGTCTTACTGTTGTACTGTAATGTTACTTTGTTTTAATGTTAACAATCATTTGCTTAGCAGGTACGCCATTCAGTTGCAGAGCGGATCTATTTATCTTGACAGCAACAGCGTTTGCTCCCACGATACATAAAGCCATGACTCCAACGCTGTAGGAGGTGATTTCACCACCACAGTTAAAAAAAAGAGCATATATGCCGAAGCATGGGGGCAGCAGGGGCGGAGGAGCGATTTTGCTCCTAATGCCGCGTATATACGGTCGAAATTCCGACGGAGGCTTGCCCGTGGAAAAGTCCGACCGTGTGTACGCGGCATAACCTTTTATGCCGCGTACATACGGTCGAATTTCCGACGAAGGCTTGCCCGTGGAAAAGTCTGACCGTGTGTACGCGGCATAACTTTTTTGCGGGAGGATGCCCCCATGCTTCGGCATATATAAATGGTGCATGTATGCCCATCATTAGAAGTGAGTGGATGAAGGGAGGTATTCTAATGGTGGGCATACCCACCGATCAATCTCTTTTTTTCGTTCAGCCAACAGGCCGGCCGGCTTTCATGTAAAAGCAATTCTAGCAGATAATTAGCCTCTACACTGCTTTTACAAGCAGTGGGAGGGAATGCCCCCCCCCGGATATAAACAGCGCCATTGGGAAATTGGGAAATCATTTTATCACACCGATCTTGGTGTGGTCAGATGCTTTGAGGAAAGATCTAGGGTCTAACCCCCCCAATTTTTTTCAAAAAAAGAGTACCTGTCACTACTTATTGCTATCATAGGGGATATTTACATTCCCTGAGATAACAAAAAAAAAAATGGTAAAAAAATAAATAAATATGGAAGGAACAGTTTAACCACTTAACGACCGCCCACTGTAAATATACGTCGGCAGAATGGCACCGACAGGCAGAATCACGTACATATACGTGATTGCCTTTGTATAGTTGGGGGGTCCGATCGGACCCCCCTTCTTTACAGTGCGTGGTCGTTTTACCTTCGGGAGCGATCCGGCATGAGGGGATGGCCGTTCGATTCCGGCCCCCCCTCTAGATCGCTCCCGGCGAATGAGAGAGCTTCCCCTGCCTGCCAGGCAGGAGGAAGTGATGTCATCTCTCCTGCGGCGCTCACATATACCGAGCGCCGTACAGGAGAAGATGCAGGTTAGTACACAAAACACTACACTGACACCAGGACACATAGGCACATAAATCGCCCCCCCCAAACACCCCCAGATCACCCCCCAGCCCCCAGTCACAGTGTCACTGATTGCAGTGACCATTTATTTAGTGATCACTGCAATCAGTGACATTTGTGACTGTAAAAGTGTCACTACATTTAGTTTTAGGTCCAGTGTAGCCCCCTAACCCCCCCTAATAAAGGTTTAACCCCCTGATCACCCCCCAGGTAACCCTTTCACCCCCTATCACCACTGTCACTAAGCGATAATTTTTCTAAACGATGTCTTAGCGTCGGCGATGCTGATCGGTAGCCAGTCATTTTTTTTAGGTTCGCCGCAGGTTTTTATAGCATCGGGTACCCCCATATATTACCTAATAAAGGTTTAACCCCCTTGATCACCCCCCAGGTAACCCTTTCACCCCCTAGCACCGCCGTCGCTAAGCGATCATTTTTCTGATCGATGTCTTAGCGTCGGTGATGCCGATAGGTAGCCAGTAATTTTTTTTAGGTTCGCCGTCAGGTTTTTATATAGCGTCAGGTACCCCCATATATTACCTAATAAAGGTTTTAACCCCCTAATTGCCCCTAGTTAACCCTTTCACCAGTGATCATCATATAAGTGTTACGGGTGACGCTGGTTAGTTAGTTTGCTTTTTATAGTGTCAGGGCACCCGCCGTATATATAACCCAATAAAGGTTTAACCCCCTGATCGCCCGGCGGGTGATATCAATAAGGTTTTAGCGTCAGAGAGGGTCTGCGTCACACCCCAGGCAGCGTCAGGTTAGTGCCAGTAGCGCTAACACCCACGCGTTAAGCATACACCCCCCTTAGTGGTATAGTATCTGAACAGATCAATATCTGATCTGATCAGATCTATACTAGCGTCCCCAGCAGTTTAGGGTTCCCAAAAACGCAGTGTTAGCGGGATCAGCCCAGATACCTGCTGGCACCTGCGTTTTGCCCCTCCGTCCAGCCCAGGCCACCCAAGTGCAGTTTCGATCTATCAATGTCACCTACAAAACACAACACACATAACTGCAGCGTTCGCAGAGACAGGCCTGATCCCTGCGACTCCAGTGCTGTAGGAGGTGATTTCACCACCACAGTTAAAAAAAAAAAAAAAAAGCATATATGCCGAAGCATTGGGGCAGCAGGGGCGGAGGAGCGATTTTGCTCCTAATGCCGCGTACATACGGTCGAAATTCCGACGGAGGCTTGCCCGTGGAAAAGTCTGACCATGTGTACGCGGCATAACTTTTGCGGGAAGATGCCCCCATGCTTCGGCATATATAAATGGTGCATGTATGCCCATCATTAGAAGTGGGTGGATGAAGGGCGGTATTCTAATGGTGGGCATACCCACCGATCAATCTTTTTTTTTCGTTCAGCCAACAGGCTGCATGAAAAAAAAGATTACAATACATGTCCAACAAGGACCAGCAACGTACTGGTATGTTGCTGGACTTTGAATGTTTATACCAGAATGATGCCTGCGGGTTTAGGTATCATCTTGGTATCATTCTTTTCAGCCAGCGGCCGGCTTTCATGTAAAAGCAATCCTAGTGGCTAATTAGCCTCTGGACTGCTTTTACAAGCAGTGGGAGGGAATGTCCCCCCCGGATATAAAAAGCGCCATTGGGAAATTGGGAAAGCATTTTATCACACCGATCTTGGTGTGGTCAGATGCTTTGAGGGCAGAGGAAAGATCTAGGGTCCAATAGACCCCAGTTTTCTCAAAAGTGACCAGTTACACTTACCGGTAACGGTGTTTCTGGGAAGTCTTCCAGGACGGCACAATGAGAGATGACTGGCTCCACCTGACAGGAAACACAATCAATTCAAAGAGGTTAAAGCACCCGCCCCTCCCCGTGCTCCTCAGTTATGATAAAGTACAGACCCACACCAGTGCACGAGAGAGAAAACACACACCCAAATAACTCTATACAAACCAATGTATCAACCAAAGCGGTGGGAAGTAGGCCTGCCGTCCTGGAAGACTTCCCAGAAACACCGTTACCGGTAAGTGTAACTGGTCACTTTCTCAAGTCGTCTTCCAGGACGGCACAATGAGAGAGAAGCAAGTAGCTTCAGGCCTACCTTAGGGTGGGACGACTGCTTGCAGGACCTCTCTACCAAAGGACAGGTCCTGAGGTGACAGCAACTCCACTCTGTAATGCCTTAGGAATGTATTCTGGCTTGACCAAGTCGTAGCTTTACAGATCTGTTCCACCGAAGCTCCGGCTCTTTCTGCCCAGGAGGTTGCCAAAGAGCGAGTAGAATGAGCTTTAACTTTCGGGGCTGTCTTACCAGCCTGGTCATAAGCTATGGAGATTGTCTGTCTGATCCATCTAGATATGGATGCTCTAGATGCCTGTTGGCCTTTTTTCTGTCCAAAAAAATTAATTAGTAAATGGCTGGATTTCCTAAATTCACCCACTCTATCCAGATAAGCTAGCAGACACCGTCTGACATCTAGACAATGAAAGGAGGCCTCTCTTTCATTTTGTGGATTTGAACAAAAGGAAGGAAGAATAATTTCTTGTGATCTATGAAACTTTGACACTACCCTAGGGAGGTACAGGGGGTCCTGCCTAAGAATAACTCTGTCCTCGAATAACTAAAGAAAGGCTCTTTAATCGTCAGAGCCTGCATGTCGCCTATTCTTCTGGCTGTAGTAATTGCCAGAAGAAAAGCAAACTTAAATGTCAGTAATTTAGCTGAAATATCTTCTAGTGGCTCAAACGGAGCCTTAGTTAATTGTTCCAAAACTAACGTAAGGTCCCAGGGCGGAACTCTAGAGATCTGCACCGGGGACAATCTATCCCTGGCCATTAGAAATCTTTTAACTAGAGGGTCCAGTGATAACTTTTTGTCCAAAAAATACGATAAGGCTGCTACCTGTACTCTTAGAGTCTTGGTAGCGAGACCTAAGTCGGCGCCATCCTGGAGAAAGTCCAGGATGACCGAGGTTTCTTGCTGGGATACCTTTCTCACTAGACACCAGTGAGAGAAGACTCCCCACACCTTCCTATAGATACGTCTGGTGACCTCTTTTCTACTTGAGAGGAGAGTGTTAATCACTCTCTCGGAACATCCCCTCTCCCGCAGGTTCTGCCTTTCAAGCACCAGGCCGTCAGCTTGAAGAAGCTGGGATCTGGGTGAAAGACTGGTCCCTGCCGAGAAGATCCACCCGAACTGGTAGATGGAGGGGAGGTGCTACAGACCAGTTCTGTAGAGCGGGAAACCAGGCTCTCTTGGGCCACCAAGGAGCAATTAGAATGAGTCTGGTCTCTGAGAGACCTAGTTTTTGTAGGACTCTTGGAATGAGACTCAGAGGGGGAAAAGCATAAGCCAGGTGAAAACTCCATACCTGAGCCAGTGCATCCACCCCCCCTGAGCCCCACTCCCGGGACAGGGAAAATAATCTTCTTACTCTCCTGTTCTCCTTTGCGGGCAAAGAGGTCTATTTCTGGCCTTCCAAAATGTTGGCACACCAGGTTGAACACCTCTGGGTTCAGCTCTGCCCAGCCCAGAATTCCTAGAGACAAGGTCAGCAGGGAGGGAGACCTGGTTCCCCCCTGATGATTTATGAAGGCCACCGTGGTCGCATTGTCGGAGAGGATCTGGACCTCCCGGTCTCGGATCCTTTCCTCGAACGCTTTTAGGGCCTCCCCAACCGCCAATAATTCCCGGAAGTTTGAGGAGGCGTGTCACTGATCCTGATTCCAGGAACCCTGGGCTCGGAGTTCGCCTGAGTGGGCCCCCCAACCCCAGGAGCTTGCGTCCGTCGTTATCCTGAGGGGGTCTGTCTGAGTCCATAGATGACCCACCTGCAACTTCTGAGGAAGAAGCCACCAGCTCAGAGAGTCCTTTACTACCTCTGGGATGGAGATTCTGTGGTCTAATGTCCCTCTTGTTCCGTCCCAGGAGGATAAGAGGAATTGTTGGAGAGGTCTGGAGTGGAGCTGAGTCCACGGGACCACAGGAATACAAGAGGTCATTAGACCCAGTACCCTCATGATGTCTCTGAAAGAGAACTCTCCTGGCTCCAACAGAGACCAGACCGCTGCCATGAGGCCCTAGGCCTTCTCCTGGGGCAAGAAGAGCCTCCTCTGTAGGGAGTCTATCAGGAAACCCAGGTAAACTTTTCTTTGGTCCGGGATCATCGAGGACTTCTCCCTGTTTATGATCCAACCTAGGGATTCCATGGTACTCACAACCTTGGCCAGGTCTGCGAGGAGGAGATCTCAACTCTGGTTGTAGAGTAGAAGATCGTCGAGATAAGGGACTATTGATATACCCTGCAAGTGTAGGAAGGCGACCACCTCTGCTACGATTTTTGTAAACACCCTTGGGCTGGAAGCCAGTCCAAAGGCGAGGGCAGCAAACTGCCAGTGTTGAATCCCTTGAGGAGACTTGACTGAAAGTCTAAGGAAGGCCTGATGTCCTGGAAAGATCGGGACATGTAGGTAGGCGTCCTTTAAGTCGATCGTTACCATGTATACCTCCTTCAGAAGGAGTTTTCTGAGGGTGTATATGCTCTCCATGCGAAATTTCTTATGACGCAGAGAGGTATTCAGGGGTCTCAGGTTTATTATCAAACGGTATTTGCCTGAGGATTTTGGGACAACGAAGATATGGGAGTAGACCCCATTCCGCGTTGACCCGCAGGTACCGGAACTACCACTCCCTGTTCTGCTAGGTCTGAGATGTTTTGCAGAAGACCTGCCTTCTTGAGGGGGTCCCTGGGGAGAAATGTTAATAGGAACTTTGAGGGGGGGGGGGGGGAGAAACTCCAGCCTGTAACCCTCTCTTATAATGTTGAGAATATGAGGGCTCTGAGTAATACTCTCCCACCTGGAAAGGAATTGGGAAAGTCTTCCCGCCTACCCTCACGTCACTTAAAGTCCTTTTCATTTGATTTTTGGTTGGAAAAGAGGATACTTCCTTTCGGCTTATCCTTCCCAACGCCCCACTTCCTATTACCGGCAGGCTTCTTGCTTGAGAAGCGGTTTCTACCCTGAGGGCCTCGAAAAACTCTTTTTTGGTCCCTTTTAGGTTTGGTGGGAAACTTCTTGCCCTTTTCAGTAGATCTTGACAGATCTTGATCAAGCCCTGTACCAAAAAGGAGGGAGCCCTCCAATGGGAGTCCACATAAGCGGGTCCTGGAACTGCGCTACCTATCACCTGTAGAGAGTCTAGGACTCCCCTGGACTTGGACACACGGGAAACATGTCCTATTAGCTTGGCTATCCATGTATCCGCGTTCCTAGCTATACAAGCTGAAGCCAACGCAGGGCTCATTGCTGCCGCATTGGCTTCCCAGGCTCTACGCAAGGTCGTCTCAGTACGGCGATCCATCAAAGGAAGGTCCTACCGAGATCTGAACTCGGATCGCTGGATTCAGAGTCCAGAGTGCTAACCATTACACCATGGAACCTCTCCTTGATATTACCCGCGTCCTCAAAGGAGAGGTCGGATTGCTTTGACACCTGTGCCAAAGAGGCATCCAATCTGGGAACTTTAAAGAATTTCTCCTCATCCTCCCCCTTAAAAGGACACCTACGCTTCCAAGTTTTATATTTCAGAAGCTTCCTCTCAGGTTCCTTTCACTCTCAAAGGATCACATCTTTGAGAGTCTGATGAACCGGAATGGCTCTGGGTTGGGCCCTTACCAGGCCTCGGTACAATCTATCCTGTGCAGATACCTGCTCCGTCGGCTCCTGAATTTCTTCAGAGGCGTAGATTGCACCAAGGAGGCCTTACATGTTGTCAGCTGAGAAGATGTGTCTTCCTGACCTAGAGCCCTCTTCCTCCTCCTCAGCCTGACTATCTACCAGGCCCTCATCGGAAAGTCCCTGATCAGGGATCTCCGAGTCTTCTTCTGCCTCTGAGTCCTGAGACAGGAGGGATCTCAGGGATTCTGGGTGTCCTCTCCCTAATCTGGTTGAGGAGGAACTCCTCTGGTTCTTTAGCCTTAAGGGAGGCTTGAAAATTCTTAAGGTTGGCAGGCATCTGGGTTTGGACAGAGAGAAAGTCTTTCATAACCTGAGATGTTTCCTTCCCCGCCAGCTTCTGGATACACTTGAAGCAGAAGGGCTTGGAATGGGTTGAAGGTCATTTCTCATTACAGTTGCCGCATCTTTTGGAGCGGGCAGGGGCTCTAGAGGAACGACTAGCAACCCCTTGGGCAGTGACGTCCTCACCTGCAATGTAAGAGTACACAGGAATGCATTTAGAAAGAACCCTGTGACAGGCAAGGGGAAAGAGTCGGGGTACCCTCCCCCATCATGACCCCTGCTGGCTGGGTTGACTCACCCCCTGTGGTCTCCTCTGTAGCCGCGGCCGTGGTCGGCCTCTCCTCATGTTCCATGCCGCTTAGGTGTGATGAGCAAGTCACTGCAGAGGCACTGGAGGAGTGAAAAAGGGCGCCTCTCTTCCTGGCGTCCCTCCGCTGTTAATGCCGGTAAGCAGACGCCGGCCGTCGCCATTTTGCCGGAGACCGGAAATTACGCGACGCGTGATGGCGTCATCCCTGAAGCTAGAGGACGAATGTCCCAGACTCCGGGAAGATGGCGCCGCAATCATACGCTCCTGCATAGAGCGGCGCCATAGAACGAGCGGCCCTTACCGGAGGGACCTGCCAGCCCCCCCCTCCAGAAAGGACGCCCAGACAGGTAGGGGGGAGGAAGGAGGATAGATGGCCCCTGAAGTCCCAGGTACAGCCCAGCACCTAGGGTCCTTCAGTGCTCAGGGAGGCTCTTCTACTGCCCTCCCTGAGAAGAGAAATGGGATACCCCCCCAGGACGGACAATAGAGTCCTGCTAGGCCCAGAGGCTTCCCAGGCATTCGGCTCAGCTCCCGGGGGGGGGACTTCCAGCCCCAGGCCTTCAGTCTGTGGGAAAAAAAAATAAACGGTTTCGCTGTGGGGAAACACAATCAAGAACTGAGGAGCACGGGGAGGGGCGGGTGCTTTAACCTCTTTGAATTGATTGTGTTTCCTGTCAGGTGGAGCCAGTCATCTCTCATTGTGCCGTCCTGGAAGACGACTTGAGAAAAAGAGTACCTGTCATTACCTATTGCTATCATAGGGGATATTTACATTCCCTGAGATAACAATAAAAATATATGGAAGCAACAGTTTAAAAATAAAATAAAAAAGCAAAATTAATAATAAAAAAAAAAAAAAAAAAAAAAGCACCCCTGTCCTGCCCTGCTCTTGCCCAATGGCGAACGCAAGCGTCGGTCTGGCGTCATATGTAAACAGCAATTGCACCATGCATGTGAGGTATCACCGCGAAGGTCAGATCGAGGGCAGTAATTTTAGCAGTAGACCTCTGTAAATCTAACGGGGTAACCTGTAAAGGCTTTTAAAAATGTATGTAGTTTGTCGCCAATGCGCGTTTGTGCGAAATTTTAAAGCATGTCGTGTTTGGTATCTATATACTCGGCCTAAGATCATCTTTTTTATTTCATCAAACATTTGGGCAATATAGTGTGTTTTAGTGCATTAAAATTTAAAAAAAGTGTATTTTTTCCCCAAAAAATGCGTTTGAAAAATCGCTGCGCAAATACTGTGTAGAAAAAAAAATGCAACACCCACCATTTTATTCTGTAGGTGTAAGGTACCTGTGATAGGTAGTGTCCGAAGTGGAACTTGTGTGCTGAGGATTCAGGCGAAAATGTAGTCAGGCAGATTAGGTTGGCAACAGATCAGGCAAAATGGTACACGATCGAAATCCAGAGAGTGGTCAGGCAGGCAAAGGTCATACACGAGCTGGCAGTGAAGTACAATCAGCAGGCTGGAGAGTAGTCAGGAATTCAGGCAGAAGTTCAACACGAAAATCAGGATCAAAAAGCAGTCACAACACCCAGGGAGCTATTCCACACAAACGGGCGCTGAGAGATAGCATCACTTCCTTTTTAAGGGCTGCTTTGATTGAAAATTGTCCACAGCTGGCAGTAGGTGGGGCTGGTGAGTCCAAGGTAATGTTTAATACTGAGAGGACATTTCCAAAAGTCTAGATCTGCTCAGTAGCGCAACAGGTAAGGCTGCAGCTTTGGGACCAGGAAGATCCCGGTTCAAATACACCCAGGTACATGACAGGGCCCCCTCCCCAGTGGACCCCTCCGGGGGCCCAGTGGGGCTTAGTGGGAAAGGAGGCATGGAAGTTTCGAATAAGAGAAGGGGCATGCAGATCTTTGGCTGCAACCCAGGAATGGTCTGTGACAGGATATCCCTTCCAATGAACCAGATACCGAAGGCCACGACCCTGTCTTCTAGAATCAAGAATCTTGGAGACTTCAAACTCATTTTGTCCATCAACAAGAACAGGAGGAGCTAGCTGTTGCGTTCTGGAGTAGCGATTGAAAATTGCTTTTTTGAGGAGGGAAACGTGGAACACAGGATGAATCCGGAGAGAGGAGGGTAATTTCAACCGATAGGAGACTGGCCCGACTCGAGCAATAATTCTGTAAGGACCAATGAATCGAGGGCCCAATTTGGTAGAAGGTTGTTTCAGTCTCACATATTTGGTTGATAGCCAAACTCTGTCCCCCACCACATATGGAGGTATATGGCGTCTTCGTTTGTTGGAAAAAAGTGCATACTTGCCTGCTGACTTCCGTAGTAATAAGCAAATCTTTTTCCAATGTAGCAGAATATTTTTAACCCGCTGATCTGCTGCTGGTACACCAGAAGAAGGCTGAAGTAGGGGAAAAGTCTGAGGGTGATAGCCTAGGGCTGCGTAGAATGGTGTGGTATGAAGAGCACTGTGCCAACGGGAATTAATGGCGAACTCAGCTAAAGGCAAATACTCAGACCAGTTGGAGTGTAAGGCATTGACATAATGTCGAAGATAGGTTTCTAGGGTCTGGTTCATGCGTTCGGTTTGACCATCTGTTTGAGGGTGATGTGAGGTAGAGAGTGAAAGCGTTACTCCCAGTTTCTTGCAGAACGCTCTCCAGAATCGGGAAACAAACTGGGATCCGCGGTCTGAGACGACATTGGTAGGTATGCCATGATATCTCACAATATGGGAAAGGAAGAGAGTAGACAGTGCTTCCGCTGTAGGTAATGCCGGGAGCGGCACAAAATGAGACATTTTTGAAAAGCGATCCACTATGACCCATATAGCAGTCATGCCCTCGGACTTGGGTAAGTCTGTAATGAAGTCCATAGTCAAATGGGTCCAAGGCTGACGAGGTGCTGAAAGTGGTTGTAACAGTCCAGTAGGCAATGTACGGGCTACTTTATTAGCAGCACAAGTTGGACAGGCAGCCACATAGTCAGTAACATCCCTTTTCATATGAGGCCACCAGACATGACGCTGCAAGGTCTTAAGAGTGATGGTGACACCAGGATGACCAGATAAAACACCATCATGTGCCCAGAGGAGTACAGGTTTTCTGAGGCTAGGGGCTATGAACAGGCGACCTGGTGGTATCTTCAAGCCTTGGGGAACACAATTCTGGGTTTCTTGTAACTGTTGGGAAAGAGCCGTAGAGATCTGTGCGACAATTTTGTGAGGTGGGATTATATACTGCTCGGTAGGTTGGTCTTCTTCAGAGGTAGCAAACTGTCTGGAAAGAGCATCGGCTTTCTTGTTTTTATGCCCAGGAACATAAGAAAGAACAAAATTTAAACGGGAGAAAAACAGAGCCCATCGAGCCTGACGTGAGTTCAAACGTCTTGCAGTCTGAAGGTACAGTAGGTTTTTATGGTCAGTGAGGATAGAAAAAGGTTTGGGAGCCCCTTCCAGAAGATGTCGCCATTCAGACAATGCCAATTTGATGGCCAGTAGTTCTCGATTCCCAACATCGTAATTCATCTCCGCTGGAGAAAACTTTCTAGAAAAAAATGCTACTGGATGGATTCTACCAGACTTAGGCTGTCTCTGGGAGAGCACGGCACCTGCTCCTACCTCAGAGGCATCAACCTCAACTATGTACTGGAGATCAGGATTTGGATGCTGAAGAATTGGAGCTTTGCTGAGCATGTCTTTTAATTGCTGGAAAGCCGATTCTGCTTCTGAGGACCATACCTTGCAATTTGTACCTTTCTTAGTCATAGCAGTAAGGGGGGCCGCAATGGAGGCAAAACCTTTGATGAAGCGTCTGTAGTAATTTGCGAACCCTAGAAAGCTTTGGAGCCCTCTTAAAGTGGTCGGTTGGGGCCATTGCAAGACAGCGGAAAGTTTTTGAGCGTCCATTTGGAAACCGGCAGCACTTATAATGTATCCAAGGAAAGGAATACGGCTTTGATGGAAACTGCATTTCTCAATCTTCGCGTAAAGATGGTTTTCTCTCAGTCGTTGCAATACCTGCTTTACATGCGAGATGTGCTCTAGATGAGTCTTGGAAAAGATTAAAATGTCATCCAAGTAGATGATCACAAAACTGTTGCTGAAATCATGAAAAATTTCATTCATGAAACGTTGGAAGACAGCAGGGGCATTACACAACCCAAATGGCATAACCAGAAATTCAAAATGTCCATTACGAGTGTTGAATGCTGTCTTCCACTCCTCCCCGTCTTTAATTCGAATTAGATTATAAGCCCCTCGTAGGTCTAGCTTGGAGAAGATAACAGCCCCCTTAAGTACATCAAACAGTTCAAGAATGAGAGGCAAAGGGTAGGAGTCTTTTACAGTGATTTGATTTAACCCTCGATAGTCTATGCATGGTCGAAGACCCCCATCTTTTTTTTCAACAAAGAAAAAACCTGCCCCTACTGGAGAAGAAGAGGGTCGGATAAAACCTCTTTCCAAGTTGTCTTTTATGTATTCCTCCATGGATTTTTGTTCAGGCAAAGACAGGGGATAGGTCCTTCCTTTGGGAAGAGGTGCTCCAGGAATCAATTTAATTGCACAGTCAAAAGAACGATGTGGAGGTAAAACCTCTGCCTTTTGCTTGCAAAATACGTCTGCAAACGCATGGTATTCATGAGGCAAGGTAGGTGGGACGGCCACGGAAGCCAACATACAAGCAGGAAGTCTTTTGGGTTGAGACAAACAGTTTGAATGACAGAACGACCCCCAAGAGGTTAGTTCTCCATTTTCCCAATCAAAAGAAGGGTTATGTTGTTGTAACCATGGGTAACCAAGGATAACAGGCAGAAGTGGAGAATCAATAAGAGACAAGACAACTTCCTCTTTGTGGAGTATGCCTACCTGAAGGGTGATTGTCATAGTCTCAAATTTTACAATGCCATCTCCCAAGGGTTGTCCATTCACGGTGGTAATGTTCAGGGGTCTAGATTTTGGAACAAATGGGATATTATTTTTTTTAGCAAAAGTGTAGTCCAAGAATATGCCAGCAGCTCCAGAATCCACAAAAGCCCCACAGGAGACAAGTTTAGAGGGTAAATGGATAATTGCAGGAATGGTAATCTTGGTCTTGGAGGATATACCTGTAAGGTCTAAGCCAGCTCCTCCAACACTGGTTAGACCCTGCCTTTTACTGGACGGGAAGGGCAGACAGATAATAAATGTCCTTTAAGTCCACAGTATAGGCGTAGGCCCAATGCACGCCTCCTTTGTTTCTCAGACTCAGTTAGGTGGAGACGGCTTACATCCATGGGTTCCACAGGTGTCTGGGGTTCAACTGAGATTTCAGGTTCTGGCTGAGGTGGTGCTTGGAAGTTAGGGGCCAAACGGTAGACTGGCCGAGGAAACTTGCGAGTTCTAAGTCTCTCTTGGCATCTTTCATGATACCGGACATCCAGACGAACACAGAGCTCTATGAATTTCTCTAGGTCTTCTGGGGAATCCTTATAGACTAATTCGTCTTTGATGCGATCTGCAAGACCTTTTCGGAAGGCTGCACGTAATGCCCTTGAGTCCCAAGTAGTCTCAGCAGCAAGGGTACGAAACTCAATAGCATATTGTGCCACAGACCTGGTGCCTTGTTGCATGTCCAAGAGTGAGTACTCAGCTGCAGAAGCTCTATCTGGCTTGTCAAATACAGTCTGGAGAGAAGCCAGAAATTTGTCAGCGTCTTGCAGCACAGGATCATTGCGTTCCAGATAAGGAGAGACCCAGGCCAGGGCCTTCCCCTTTAACAAGGAAATTACAAACGTCACTTTGGCAGAAGAAGTGCTAAAGGTCCCAGGGTTGTTGCGGAAATGCAAACGGCAAACATTTAAAAAGCCTCTGCAGTCCTCAGTATCACCACCAAATTTGTCAGGCATAGGAAGTTTGGGTGGTACAGAAGAGGTGGGTTGGATCGTAGCAGGAGTAGGATCCAGAGTCTGGACCGTTGCAGAGGAAGCAGGCAAACAAGATTTAAGCATAGTACAAAGTTCATCTAACTTGGCGTCCAGGGAAGAAGGATGCTGTTCATGAGCTCCAATCAATTGTCCCTGACGTGAAATCGCCTTAACAATCTCAGCAGGGTCCACTGTCATTGTGGCCCGTTTGTAATGTAAGGTACCTGTGATAGGTAGTGTCCGAAGTGGAACTTGTGTGCTGAGGATTCAGGCGAAAACGTAGTCAGGCAGATTAGGTTGGCAACAGATCAGGCAAAATGGTACACGATCGAAATCCAGAGAGTGGTCAGGCAGGCAAAGGTCATACACGAGCTGGCAGTGAAGTACAAAATCAGCAGGCTGGAGAGTAGTCAGGAATTCAGGCAGAAGTTCAACACGAAAATCAGGATCAAAAAGCAGTCACAACACCCAGGGAGCTATTCCACACAAACGGGCGCTGAGAGATAGCATCACTTCCTTTTTAAGGGCTGCTTTGATTGAAAATTGTCCACAGCTGGCAGTAGGTGGGGCTGGTGAGTCCAAGGTAATGTTTAATACTGAGAGGACATTAACAAAAGTCTAGATCTGCTCAGTAGCGCAACAGGCAAGGCTGCAGCCCTGCGACCAGGAAGATCCCGGTTCAAATACACCCAGGTACATGACAGTAGGGCCTTTGCTTTAAAAATATATAAATATATAATAATATATAATGTTTGGGGGTTCAACATAATTTTCTTGCAAAAAAAAATATGTTTTCATGTAAACAAAAAGTGTCAAAAAGGGCTTTGTCTTCAAGTGGTTAGAAGAGTGGATGTAAGCTTCCTAATGTTGTGTATAAAATGCCAGAACAGTTCAAAACCCCCCCAAATGACCCCATTTTGGAAAGTAGACACCCCAAGCTATATACTGAGAGGCATGTCGAGTCCATGGAATATTTTATATGTTGACACAAGTTGCGGAAAAAAGAAATTTTTTTTTTTTTTGCACAAAGTTGTCACTAAATGATATATTGCTCAAACATGCCATGGGCATATGTGGAATTACACCCCAAAATACATTCTGTTGCTTCTCCTGAGTACGAGGATACCACATGTGTGAGACTTTTTGGGAGCCTAGCCGCGTACGGGACCCCAAAAACCAATTACCGCCTTCAGGCTTTCTAAGGATGTCAATTTTTGATTTCACTTCTCACTGCCTATCACAGTTTCGGAGGCCATGGAATTCCCAGATGGCACAAACCCCCCAAATGACCCCATTTTGGAAAGTAGACACCCCAAGCTATTTGCTGAGAGGTATTGTGAGTATTTTGCAGATCTCGCTTTTTGTCACAAAGTTTTGAAAATTGAAAAAAAAAAGAAAAAAAAAATGTTCTTTCTTCATTTTCAAAAACAAATGAGAGCTGTAAAATACTCACCATGCCTCTCAGCAAACAGCTTGGGGTGTCTACTTTCCAAAATGGGGTCATTTGGGGGGGTTTTGTGCTATTTTGGCATTTTATGGCCTTCGAAACTGTGATAGGTAGTGAGGAGTCAAATCAAAAATTTGTGCCTAGAAATCCTGAAGGCGGTGATTGGTTTTCGGGGTCCCGTACGCGGCTAGGCTCCTAAAAAGTCCCACACATGTGGTATCCCCGTACTCAGGAGAAGCAGCAAAATTTATTTTGGGGTGCAATTCCACATATAACCATGGCATGTGTGAGCAATATAACATTTAGTGACAACTTTTTGCAATTATTTTTTTTTATTTTTTTTTCATTATTCAATCACTTGGGACAAAAAAAAAATATTCAATGGGCTCAACAGGCCTCTCAGCAATTTCCTTGGGGTGTCTACTTTCTAAAATGGGGTCATTTGGGGGGGTTTTGTGCTATTTTGGCATTTTATGGCCTTCAAAACTGTGATAGGTAGTGAGGAGTGAAATCAAAAATTTGCGCCCTTAGAAATCCTGAAGGCGGTGCTTGGTTTCCGGGGTCCCGTACGTGGCTAGGCTCCTAAAAAGTCCCACACATGTGGTATCCCCGTACTCAGGAGAAGCAGCAGAATGTATTTTGGGGTGAAATTCCACATATAACCATGGCATGTGTGAGCAATATATTATTTAGTGACAACTTTTTGTAATTTTTTTTATTTATTTTTTTCATTATTCAATCACTTGGGACAAAAAAAAAATATTCAATGGGCTTAACATGCCTCTCAGCAATTTCCTTGGGGTGTCTACTTTCTAAAATGGGGTCATTTGGGGGGTTTTTGTACTGCCCTGCCATTTTAGCACCTCAAGAAATGAGATAGGCAGTCATAAATTTAAAGCTGTGTAAATTCCAGAAAATGTACCCTAGTTTGTAAACGCTATAACTTTTGCGCAAACCAATAAATATACGCTTATTGACATTTTTTTTACTAAAGACATGTGGCTGAATACATTTTGGCCTAAATGTATGACTAAAATTGAGTTTATTCGATTTTTCTTATAACAAAAAGTAGAAAATATCATTTTTTTTCAAAATTTTCGGTCTTTTTCCGTTTATATCGCAAAAAATAAAAATCGCAGAGGCAATCAAATACCATTAAAAGAAAGCTCTATTTGTGGGAAGAAAAGGACGCAGATTTCGTTTGGGTACAACATTGCATATCCGCACAATTTACAGTTAAAGCAGCGCAGTGCAAAATTCTGAATTCACCTCTGGTCCTTTAGCTACCAAATGGTCCGGGGCTTAAGTGGTTAAAAATAAAATAAAAAAGCAAAATAAATAATAAAAAAAAAAAGCACCGCTGTCCCCCCCTGCTTTTGCGCAAAGGCGAACGCAAGCGTCGGTCTAGCGTCATATGTAAACAGCAATTGCATCATGCATGTGAGGTATCACCGCGAAGGTCAGATCGAAGGCAGTAATTTTAGCAGTAGACCTCCTCTGTAAATCTAACGTGATAACCTGTAAAGGCTTTTAAATAATTTTAAAAATGAATGTAGTTTGTCGCCGCTGCGCGTTTGTGCGCAATTTTAAAGCACGTCGTGTTTGGTATCCATGTACTCGGCCTAAGATCATCTTTTTTATTTCATCAAACATTTGGGCAATATAGTGTTTTTTAGTGCATTAAAAATAAAAAAAGTGTGTTTTTCCCCCAAAAAATGCGTTTGAAAAATCGCTGCACAAATACTGTGTGGAAAAAAAAATGCAACACCCACTATTTTAATCTGTAGGGCCTTTCCTTTAAAAAAATATATAATGTTTGGGGGTTCAACATAATTTTCTTGCAAAAAAAAATTTTTTGTCATGTAAACAAAAAGTGTCAGAAATAGTGATGAGCCGAACACCCCCGGGTTCGGTTCGCACCAGAACCCGCGAACGGACCGAAAGTTCGTACGAACAATAGAACCCTATTAAATACAATGGATGCGAACGTTCGAATTCTAAAGTGCTAATTATAACAACTATTATGCATGTTATTGTCCTAAAAAGGGTTTGGGAACCCGGGTTCTGCACCAGGGGACATGTATCAATGCAAAAAGAAGTTTTAAAAACGGTCGTTTTTCGGGAGCAGTCATTTTAATGATGCATAAAGTGAAAAAAAAAAGTCAAATATTCCTTTAAATATCGTACCTGGGGGGTGTCTAAAGTATGCCTGTGAAGTGCCACGTGTTTCCCGTGTTTAGAACTGTCCCTGCACAAAATGACACTTCTAAAGGAAAAAAAAGCCATTTAAAACTGCTTGCGGCTTTAATGTAATGTCTGGTCCCGGTAATATGGATGAAATTCTTTAAGAAAAATGGCATAGCTACCCCATGACCCCCCCCCCCCTACCCCAGCCCATTACCAGCCCCTTTGGGTCTTGTATGGATATTAAGGGGAACCCCGCACATAAAATAAAAAAGGCCCTATATACTCTGAACAGCCGTATACAGGCGGTGCATACAAGACAGGGACTGTAGGTTTGTTCTTATGTAGAATCTGTTTGTAATTTTGAACAGGTACATTGTTGAAGTGTAGCTCCAGCCCAAAAATCTATTTTTAAACTTTTTGGAAAACATAGGTAAGGGTTATCACCCCTGTAACATTTGTTTTGCTGTCTGTGCCCCTGTTCAGAACATTTCACCTCACTTTCCGTCCCAATGACAACTGTTTTTGAAATGTGGTGTTTTTCTTGAAACAAGGATTGCTGATAAAGCATCAGTACAGAGGAGACACCTTTCTCCCATATTTATTCTTACAGGAGAGAATTTTCCTTCCTAGTGGTAGATTTCCTCTCACTCCCTGTTGTCTTCTTGCGTTTGCAAGTAGGAGTCGTTTGTAAGTTGGATGTTTGAAAGTAGGGACCTGCCGTATATACTCTGCAGAAATAGGCCCCTTAGTTGTTGGTGTTGGCACAACACTGTAAGCACTCACAGTTACTCTTGGTTGGTGCTGGAACGCCCTGCTGTCAACTATTATATCAGGAATTTTAATTACATATAATTGTTGAACAGTGGTAGTAAAAATTGGGCCTTTGATGGTGGTGCTGGTGCCACAACACTGTAAGCCCTGACAGTTACTCTTGGTGGGTGCAGCAATGGGCCCTGCTGTGAATTATTAGATCAAGAATTGTAATTGCATGCCCCTGTTGAACAGGGGCTGAAAAATTGGGCCTTTCGTGGTGGTGGTGGTGGTGTTGCCACAACACTGTAAGCCCTCAGAGTTACTCTTGGTGGGTGCAGGAATGGGCCCTGCTGTGAATTATTAGATCAAGAATTGTAATTACATGCCCCTTTTGAACAGGGGCTGAAAAATTGGGCCTTTCGTGGTGGTGGTGGTGGTGGTGGCGTTGCCACAACACTGTAAGCCCTCAGAGTTACTCTTGGTGGGTGCAGCAATGGGCCCTGCTGTGAATTATTAGATCAAGAATTGTAATTACATGCCCCTTTTGAACAGGGGCTGAAAAATTGGGCCTTTCGTGGTGGTGGTGGCGTTGCCACAACACTGTAAGCCCTCAGAGTTACTCTTGGTGGGTGCAGGAATGGGCCCTGCTGTGAATTATTAGATCAAGAATTGTAATTACATGCCCCTTTTGAACAGGGGCTGAAAAATTGGGCCTTTCGTGGTGGTGGTGGTGGTGGCGTTGCCACAACACTGTAAGCCCTCAGAGTTACTCTTGGTGGGTGCAGCAATGGGCCCTGCTGTGAATTATTAGATCAAGAATTGTAATTGCATGCCCCTGTTGAACAGGGGCTGAAAAATTGGGCCTTAGGCACTGGTGGCACAACACTACAACCCCTCACAGATACTGTACTTGGAGCACAGCAATGAGCCCTGTTGCAAAGTATTGCTTCAAAAATTGTAATGACACGCCCCTGTTAAACAGGGGCTGAAAAATTGGGCCTTAGGCACTGGTGCCACAACACTCCAACCCCTCACAGATACTGTACTTGGAGCACAGCAATGAGCCCTATGGCAAATTATTGCTAAAAAAATTGTAATTACACGCCCCTGTAAAACAGGGGCTGAAAAATTGGGCCTTAGCCACTGGTGGCGGCACCCATAAACAAAAATGATCTTCCAAGCTATCATCATCAATCGTATCATTGAGGACTCGGAGGAGGAGGATAGCCAGTCAACATAACAGCACAGGCACTCAGCATCAGCATCAGTCTTGAAGGGATGTGACATGTTAAAATCAATTAGTCTGTTATATCAGCATCAGGTGTGTGGTAGCTGGTGGTGATCCAAGACTGGTTCATCTTGATGAAAGTCAGTCGATCAACCGAGTCGGTGGACAGGCGCACCCTGTGATCCGTGACAAATCCTCCAGAAGCACTGAATGTGCGTTCCGAAAGAACGCTGGATGCAGGACAGGCCAGTAGCTCAATTGCATACTGTGCAAGCTCTGGCCAGTGATCCATCCTCAAGACCCAGTAAGCCAGAGGATTTTCGGTGGGGAAGGTGTCCAAGTCTGACCTTGCCCCTAGATATTCCTGCACCATGTTTATCAGACGCTGGCGATGGTTGCTGGAACCGATCATACTTTGGGGCTGCGGACTAAAGAATTGTCTGAACGCATCGGTCAGACGGCCACCTTCCCCACCGCTCCTTCTTTGACTGGCCGAAGCCTCAGCAACTCGTTGTCCAGGACCAGGAGTTTGTAACCTCCCAGTCTCTGGGAACGCGTTGCACAGACCTTTCTGCAAGGCCTCCCGGAGTTGTCTCATCCTCTGCTCCCTCTGCGACGGTAACATAAGGTCCGCAACCTTACCCTTGTACCGTGGATCAAGGAGAGTGGCCAGCCAGTAATGGTCCCTCTCCTTGATCCGAAGAATATGAGGATCCTTCCGCAGACTTTGCAGGATCAGGGAGGCCATGCAGCGTAGGTTTGCTGAGGCATTCGCTCCGGAGTCCTCTGGGCCACTAAGGACGACATGATCCGCAGCCACCTCCTCCCAGCCACGTACAAGTCCACTGGTTTCTTGGGACTGTAAATCATCCCTAAAAGACTGCTGCTGATGATGCTGAGTGCCAGCCTCCACCTCCATGCTGACACAATCCTCCTCCTCCTCCTCCTCCTCCTCCTCCTCTTCCTGTGCGATGGGTGGGACAGAAGGAACACTGTCTGGGTAAAGGGGGCCTTGAGAGGCAAGGAAGTCCTCCTCTTCCTGCCTCTGTTCTGCCTCAAGTGCCCTGTCCATTATTCCACGCAGCGTGTGCTCCAACAGGTGGACAAGAGGTACAGTGTCACTGATGCATGCACTGTCACTGCTCACCATCCTCGTGGCCTCCTCAAATGGTGCCAGGACAGTGCATGCATCCCTGATCATGCCCCACTGGCGTGGAGAAAAAAAACCAAGCTCCCCTGACCCTGTCCTGGTGCCGTAGTCGCACAGGTACTCATTGATGGCCCTCTGCTGCGTGTGCAGCCGCTGCAGCATGGCCAACGTTGAGTTCCACCTGGTGGGCATGTCACATATAAGGCGGTTCTTGGGCAGGTTCAACTCCTTTTGCAGCTCAGCCAGGCGAGCACTGGCATTATAAGATCTGCGGAAATGCACACAGACTTTCCTGGCCTGCCTCAGGACATCCTGTAAGCCCGGGTACCTGCCCAAGAACCGCTGCACCACCAGGTTAAGGACGTGAGCCACACAGGGCACATGGGTCAGTTGTCCCTGTCGGAGGGCGGAGAGGAGGTTGGTGCCATTGTCGCAAACCACCATTCCTGGCTTAAGCTGGCGTGGCGTCAACCACCTCTCGGCCTGGCCCTGCAGAGCAGACAGGACCTCTGCCCCAGTGTGGCTTCTGTCCCCCAAACACACCAGCGCAAGCACGGCATGGCATCTTTTTGCCTGCGTACTTGCGTAGCCCCGTGAACGGCTACGGAGCACCGCTGGTTCATAGGACAAACCACAGGAAGAGGCCATGGAGGAAGAAGAAGAGGAGGGGGTGGAGGAGAGAGGTGTGTCACAACCAGTAGTAGCATTTTGGAGGCGTGGCGGTGGAACAACCTCCAACACTACTGCACCTTGTCCTGCATCCTTCCCAGCTGCCAAAAGAGTGACCCAATGGGCCGTGAAAGAAAGGTAACGTCCCTGTCCATGCCTGCTGGACCATGAGTCAGCGGTAATATGCACCTTAGTTATAGTGGGGTTGGAGATCCCAGCTGATGCGGTGCAAGGAGAGGTACGCTTTGTTCTTTGGTGTGGGTCTTTGAGGTAGGCTTGCCAACGAGCTGCATGGCAGGTCAACATATGTCTGGTCAGGCATGTGGTACCCAAGCGGCTGATGTTTTGGCCACGCGATATATGCTTGAGACATATGTTGCAAACAGCAGCTGTGCGATCTGATGCACTAGCCTCAAAAAAGGCCCACACCAAGGAACTTTTTGAATGACGGGCAGAGGCAGCGCCCTGCACAGGCGGAGCTCTGCGGTGTGATTCCGTCGGTGTACTGCCCTTACGCTGGCCACCAAAGGGCATCCTGCCTCGTTGGAGATGTGCCTCCTCCTCATCCTCCTCCTCCTCCTCTCTACTATTAGGCACCCACGTGGAGTCAGTGACCTCATCATCCCCTCCCTCCTCATCACTGGAGCCAATCTGGCAGTATGCTGCAGCTGCTGGAACATGACTGCCAGATTGGTGTCCTTCTTGAGCATCCCCTCTGTCTGCTCTCACGCTACTGCCTTCCTGTAGCTGGGTTTCATCATCAGACCCTTCGAAACGCTGGGCATCCTCCTGGAGCATGTACCCAACACTGTGCTCAAACAGTTCGGGGGACTCCTCAGGAGGAGGACATGGTGGGTCTAGGGAAGGAGTGACTGATGATGAGTCTGACATTGATACCAGGGAAGAGGACGCTTTGGCAGCTGCTTTGCCAGTACCCTGAGCCTGGGTGAGGGAGGATGAGGAGGAGGAGGAGGGCTTGGTCATCCACTCTACCAAGTCTTCGGCATGATGTGGCTCAACATGGCCAGCTGCCGAAAAGAAGGACAAGCGTGTCCCATGGCCATGTGCTGATGACAATGCACCGCGTTCACGACCAGCACTGTTGCCCCCAGACACAGAGCCTGCTTGCCCTCTTTTATTGCCTCCTGACTGTCTGCCTCTCCTTGTTTGCCTTCCAGACATTCTAATAGATGGCCTGCAGGGAGATGGGAAAAAAGCAATAAGGGCTACCTTCAGGTGTCCTTCTCTGTCCCTTTACTTAAGGATTTCTAAATATGGTTGAGGATGATTGCTTTTGCACAGAATAGCACAATGACAATTTCCCTGACTGTCCAAAAAACAAGGATTTCAAAGATGGTTGATGAGGAATGCTTTAGCACACTATAGCACAAGGAGAATTTCCCTCACTGTCCTTCCCTGTCCCTAGAAACAAGGATTCGCACAGTGAAAGAAACTGACACTCTCCCTACCTAGAGTTTTCTGTCCCTAGAAAAAATGTTTTTTTAAAGCACACTATAGCACAAGGAGAATTCCCCTCACTTTCCTTCTTTGTCCCTAGAAACAAGGATTCGCACAGTGAAAGAAACTGACACTCTCCCTACCTAGAGTTTTCTGTCCCTAGAAAAAATGTTTTTTTAAAGCACACTATAGCACAAGGAGAATTCCCCTCACTTTCCTTCTTTGTCCCTAGAAACAAGGATTCGCACAGTAAAAGACACTGACACTCTCCCTACCTAGAGTTTTCTGTCCCTAGAAAAAATGCTTTTTTAAAGCACACTATAGCACAAGGAGAATTCCCCTCACTTTCCTTCTTTGTCCCTAGAAACAAGGATTCGCACAGTAAAAGACACTGACACTCTCCCTACCTAGAGTTTTCTGTCCCTAGAAAAAATGTTTTTTTAAAGCACACTATAGCACAAGGAGAATTCCCCTCACTTTCCTTCTTTGTCCCTAGAAACAAGGATTATCACAGTGAAAGAAACTGACACTCTCCCTACCTAGAGTTTTCTGTCCCTAGAAAAAATGTTTTTTTAAAGCACACTATAGCACAAGGAGAATTCCCCTCACTTTCCTTCTTTGTCCCTAGAAACAAGGATTATCACAGTGAAAGAAACTAACACTCTCCCTACCTAGAGTTTTCTGTCCCTAGAAAAAATGTTTTTTTAAAGCACACTATAGCACAAGGAGAATTCACTCACTGTCCTTCCCTGTCCCTAGAAACAAGGATTCGCACAGTGAAAGAAACTGACACTCTCCCTACCTAGAGTTTTCTGTCCCTAGAAAAAATGTTTTTTTAAAGCACACTATAGCACAAGGAGAATTCCCCTCACTTTCCTTCTTTGTCCCTAGAAACAAGGATTCGCACAGTGAAAGAAACTGACACTCTCCCTACCTAGAGTTTTCTGTCCCTAGAAAAAATGTTTTTTTAAAGCACACTATAGCACAAGGAGAATTCCCCTCACTTTCCTTCTTTGTCCCTAGAAACAAGGATTCGCACAGTAAAAGACACTGACACTCTCCCTACCTAGAGTTTTCTGTCCCTAGAAAAAATGTTTTTTTAAAGCACACTATAGCACAAGGAGAATTCCCCTCACTTTCCTTCTTTGTCCCTAGAAACAAGGATTCGCACAGTGAAAGAAACTGACACTCTCCCTACCTAGAGTTTTCTGTCCCTAGAAAAAATGTTTTTTTAAAGCACACTATAGCACAAGGAGAATTCACTCACTGTCCTTCCCTGTCCCTAGAAACAAGGATTCGCACAGTGAAAGAAACTGACACTCTCCCTACCTAGAGTTTTCTGTCCCTAGAAAAAAAGTTTTTTTAAAGCACACTATAGCACAAGGAGAATTCACTCACTGTCCTTCCCTGTCCCTAGAAACAAGGATTCGCACAGTGAAAGAAACTGACACTCTCCCTACCTAGAGTTTTCTGTCCCTAGAAAAAATGTTTTTTTAAAGCACACTATAGCACAAGGAGAATTCCCCTCACTTTCCTTCTTTGTCCCTAGAAACAAGGATTCGCACAGTGAAAGAAACTGACACTCTCCCTACCTAGAGTTTTCTGTCCCTAGAAAAAATGTTTTTTTAAAGCACACTATAGCACAAGGAGAATTCCCCTCACTTTCCTTCTTTGTCCCTAGAAACAAGGATTTGCACAGTGAAAGAAACTGACACTCTCCCTACCTAGAGTTTTCTGTCCCTAGAAAAAATGTTTTTTTAAAGCACACTATAGCACAAGGAGAATTCCCCTCACTTTCCTTCTTTGTCACTAGAAACAAGGATTCGCACAGTAAAAGACACTGACACTCTCCCTACCTAGAGTTTTCTGTCCCTAGAAAAAATGTTTTTTTAAAGCACACTATAGCACAAGGAGAATTCCCCTCACTTTCCTTCTTTGTCCCTAGAAACAAGGATTCGCACAGTAAAAGACACTGACACTCTCCCTACCTAGAGTTTTCTGTCCCTAGAAAAAATGTTTTTTTAAAGCACACTATAGCACAAGGAGAATTCCCCTCACTTTCCTTCTTTGTCCCTAGAAACAAGGATTATCACAGTGAAAGAAACTGACACTCTCCCTACCTAGAGTTTTCTGTCCCTAGAAAAAATGTTTTTTTAAAGCACACTATAGCACAAGGAGAATTCACTCACTGTCCTTCCCTGTCCCTAGAAACAAGGATTCGCACAGTGAAAGAAACTGACACTCTCCCTACCTAGAGTTTTCTGTCCCTAGAAAAAATGTTTTTTTAAAGCACACTATAGCACAAGGAGAATTCACTCACTGTCCTTCCCTGTCCCTAGAAACAAGGATTCGCACAGTGAAAGAAACTGACACTCTCCCTACCTAGAGTTTTCTGTCCCTAGAAAAAATGTTTTTTTAAAGCACACTATAGCACAAGGAGAATTCCCCTCACTTTCCTTCTTTGTCCCTAGAAACAAGGATTCGCACAGTGAAAGAAACTGACACTCTCCCTACCTAGAGTTTTCTGTCCCTAGAAAAAATGTTTTTTTAAAGCACACTATAGCACAAGGAGAATTCACTCACTGTCCTTCCCTGTCCCTAGAAACAAGGATTCGCACAGTGAAAGAAACTGACACTCTCCCTACCTAGAGTTTTCTGTCCCTAGAAAAAATGTTTTTTTAAAGCACACTATAGCACAAGGAGAATTCCCCTCACTTTCCTTCTTTGTCCCTAGAAACAAGGATTCGCACAGTGAAAGAAACTGACACTCTCCCTACCTAGAGTTTTCTGTCCCTAGAAAAAATGTTTTTTTAAAGCACACTATAGCACAAGGAGAATTCCCCTCACTTTCCTTCTTTGTCCCTAGAAACAAGGATTCGCACAGTAAAAGACACTGACACTCTCCCTACCTAGAGTTTTCTGTCCCTAGAAAAAATGTTTTTTTAAAGCACACTATAGCACAAGGAGAATTCCCCTCACTTTCCTTCTTTGTCCCTAGAAACAAGGATTATCACAGTGAAAGAAACTGACACTCTCCCTACCTAGAGTTTTCTGTCCCTAGAAAAAATGTTTTTTTAAAGCACACTATAGCACAAGGAGAATTCACTCACTGTCCTTCCCTGTCCCTAGAAACAAGGATTTGCACAGTAAAAGACACTGACACTCTCCCTACCTAGAGTTTTCTGTCCCTAGAAAAAATGTTTTTTTAAAGCACACTATAGCACAAGGAGAATTCCCCTCACTTTCCTTCTTTGTCCCTAGAAACAAGGATTATCACAGTGAAAGAAACTGACACTCTCCCTACCTAGAGTTTTCTGTCCCTAGAAAAAATTTTTTTTAAAGCACACTATAGCACAAAGAGAATTCCCCTCACTTTCCTTCTTTGTCCCTAGAAACAAGGATTCGCACAGTAAAAGACACTGACACTCTCCCTACCTAGAGTTTTCTGTCCCTAGAAAAAATGTTTTTTTAAAGCACACTATAGCACAAGGAGAATTCCCCTCACTTTCCTTCTTTGTCCCTAGAAACAAGGATTATCACAGTGAAAGAAACTGACACTCTCCCTACCTAGAGTTTTCTGTCCCTAGAAAAAATGTTTTTTTAAAGCACACTATAGCACAAGGAGAATTCCCCTCACTTTCCTTCCCTGTCCCTAGAAACAAGGATTCGCACAGTAAAACACACTGACACTCTCCCTACCTATCCTTCTCTTTCCCTAAACTAAAGGAATCCAGGTTAAGCAAGAAATAAATAAATGTCACTGTCCCTGCCTATGCTTCTCTTTCCCTGCTCCGGAACACACTACACTAGGCCGCCGTGCTGGCGGCCTTTTATAGTGTGGGGCGTGTACTAAACACCCTCAGCAATAATTGGCCACAGGCATCCTGCCTGTGGCCAATCATTGCTCTCCTCGCTGCCGGCGCTGTGATTGGCCAAGCATGCGGGGTCACAGTGCATGCTTGGCCAATCACAGCGCCTGGATGACACTGCGATGGCGTAGTGCATTGTGGGCCGTTCGCATCACTCGAATTTGGCGCGAACGGCCCAAATCGTTCGATCTTCGTCGAACGATCGAACAGCCGATGTTCGAGTTGAACGTATGTTCGACTCGAACACGAAGCTCATCCCTAGTCAGAAAGGGCTTTGTCTTCAAGTGGTTAGAAGAGTGGATGATGTGTGACATAAGCTTCCTAATGTTGTGCATAAAATGCCAGGACAGTTCAAAACCCCCCCAAATGACACCATTTTGGAAAGTAGACACCTCAAGCTATTTGCTGAGAGGCATGTTGAGCCCATTGAATATTTTTTTTTGTCCCAAGTGATTGAATAATGACAAAAAGGAAAAAAAAAATTTACAAAAAGTTGTCACTAAATTATATATTGCTCAAACATGCCTTGGTTATATGTGGAATTGCACCCCAAAATACATTCTGTTTCTTCTCCTGAGTACGGGGATACCACATGTGTGAGACATTTTGGGAGCCTAGCCGCGTACAGGACCCCGAAAACCAAGCACCGCCTTCAGGATTTCTATGGGTGTAAATTTTTGATTTCACTCCTCACTGCCTATCACAATTTCGGAGGCCACGGAATGCCCAGATGGCACAAAAACCCCCCAAATGACCCCATTTTGGAAAGTAGACACCCCAAGCTATTTGCTGAGAGGTATGTTGAGTATTTTGCCGATCTCGCTTTTTGTCACAAAGTTTTGAAAATTGAAAAAAGAAAAAAAAAATGTCTTTCTTCATTTTCAAAAACAAATGAGAGGTGTAAAATACTCACCATGCCTCTCAGCAAATATCTTGGGGTGTCTACTTTCCAAAATGGGGTCATTTGTGGGGGTTTTGGGCTATCTTGGCATTTTATGGCCTTCAAAACTGTGATAGGTAGTGAGGAGTGAAATCAAAAATTTGTGTCCTTAGAAACCTTGAAGGCGGTGCTTGGTTTTTGGGGTCCCGTACGCGGCTAGGCTCCCAAAAAGTCCCACACATGTGGTATCCCCGTACTCAGGAGAAGCAGCCGAATGTATTTTGGGGTGCAATTCCGCATATAACCATGGCATGTTTGAGCAATATATCATTTAGTGACAACTTTTTGTACATTTTTTTTTTCTTTTTGTCATTATTCAATCACTTGGGACAAAAAAAAAAAATATTCAATGGGCTCAACATGCCTCTCAGCAATTTCCTTGGGGTGTCTACTTTCCAAATTGGGGTCATTTTGGGGGGTTTTGTGCTATCTTGGAATTTTATGGACTTCAAAACTGTGATAGGTAGTGAGGAGTGAAATCAAAAATTTATGCCCTTAGAAACCTTGAAGGCGGTGCTTGGTTTTGGGGTCCCGTACGCGGCTAGGCTCCCAAAAAGTCCCACACATGTGGTATCCCCGTACTCAGGAGAAGCAGCAGAATGTATTTTGGGGTGTAATTTCACATATGCCCATGGCATGTGTGAGCAATATATCATTTAGTGACAACTTTGTGCAAAAAAAAAAAAGTTTGTCATATTCCCGCAACTTGTGGCAAAATATTAAATATTCCATGAACCCAACATGCCTCTCAGTAAATAGCTTGGGGTGTCTACTTTCCAAAATGGGGTCATTTGGGGGGGGTTTGTGCTATTTTGGCATTTTATGGCCTTCAAAACTGTGATAGGTAGTGAGGAGTGAAATCAAAAATTTACGCCCTTAGAAATCCTGAAGGCGGTGCTTGGTTTTGGGGCCCCGTACGCGGCTAGGCTCCCAAAAAGTCCCACACATATGGTATCCCCGTACTCAGGAGAAGCAGCAGAATGTATTTTGGTGTGCAATTCCACATATAACCATGGCATGTTTGAGCAATATATCATTTAGTGACAACTTTTTGTATTTTTTTTTTCTTTTTTCCATTATTCAATCATTTGGGACAAAAAAAAAAAAAATATTCAATGGGCTCAACATGCCTCTCAGCAATTTTCTTGGGGTGTCTACTTTCCAAAATGGGGTCATTTTGGGGGGTTTTGTGCTATCTTGGCATTTTATGGCCTTCAAAACTGTGATAGGTAGTGAGGAGTGAAATCAAAAATGTATGCCCTTAGAAACCTTGAAGGCGGTGCTTGGTTTTGGGGTCCCGTACGCGGCTAGGCTCCCAAAAAGTCCCACACATGTGGTATCCCCGTACTCAGGAGAAGCAGCAGAATGTATTTTGGGGTGTAATTTCACATATGCTCATGGCATGTGTGAGCAATATATCATTTAGTGACAACTTTGTGCAAAAAAAAAAAAGTTTGTCATATTCCCGCAACTGGTGGCAAAATATTAAATATTCCATGAACCCAACATGCCTCTCAGTAAATAGCTTGGGGTGTCTAATTTCCAAAATGGGGTCATTTGGGGGGGTTTTGTGCTATTTTGGCATTTCATGGCCTTCAAAACTGTGATAGGTAGTGAGGAGTGAAATCCAAAATTTACGCCCTTAGAAATCCTGAAGGCGGTGCTTGGTTTTGGGGCCCCGTACACGGCTAGGCTCCCAAAAAGTCCCACACATGTGGTATCCCCGTACTCAGGAGAAGCAGCAGAATGTATTTTGGGGTGCAATTCCACATATAACCATGGCATGTGTGAGCAATATATCATTTAGTGACAACTTTTTTTTTGTCATTATTCAATCACTTGGGACAAAAAAAAATATATATTCAATGGGCTCAACATGCCTCTCAGCAATTTCCTTGGGGTGTCTACTTTCCAAAATGGAGTCATTTGGGGGGGTTTTGTACTGCCCTGCCATTTTAGCACCTCAAGAAATGAGATAGGCAGTCATAAATTTAAAGCTGTGTAAATTCCAGAAAATGTACCCTAGTTTGTAAACGCTATAACTTTTGCGCAAACCAATAAATATACGCTTATTGACATTTTTTTTTACTAAAGACATGTGGCTGAATACATTTTGGCCTAAATGTATGACTAAAATTGAGTTTATTCGATTTTTCTTATAACAAAAATTAGAAAATATCATTTTTTTTCAAAATTTTCGGTCTTTTTCCGTTTATATCGCAAAAAATAAAAATTGCAGAGGCAATCAAATACCATTAAAAGAAAGCTCTATTTGTGGGAAGAAAAGGACGCAAATTTCATTTGGGTACAACATTGCATGTCCGCACAATTTACAGTTAAAGCAGCGCAGTGCAAAATTCTGAAATCACCTCTGGTCCTTTAGCTACCAAATAGTCCGGGGCTTAAGTGGTTAAAAGTATAATGGAAGGCTCAAGTATCATATTCATCACCCCCTCTGATGGTCCATTATAATCAAATTTGGGGGGGGGGTAGATGTGTTTGGCCACAGGATAGCATTGCAGTGGCGGTGCGTCCACAGTGGGCGCTGGGGCGCTGGAGCGCTGCCCCCTCTCTCCTGTGCCCGTCACTCAGAACAATACATAGGTTCATGCCTTGCATGAACCTATGTATTGTCAATGCCGCCCACTATTCAGGTGGATGGCCCCCTGTTGAGTGATGGCCATATGAATAACTTTGGCATTTTTGGGGTGAAAATTGCCTATCAGAGAAAGGGGGCAAATAGGCTTGGCGATTACAGCCTGAGGGATTTAATTGGCTTCATAAGGCCTCATGCCCACGGACGTTTTTACAGACGCGTTTTTGAGCGTTTTTTACAGCTTAAAAACGCCTGTCCATGTTAGTCTATAGCTTCATGCCCACCTAGACGTTTTTGAGCTGCAAATAGCATAGACGTTTTTAAGCTGTAAAAAAAAACCAGGACCAGTGCGTTCCTCAGCGTCAGAATTAGGCAGAAAAAAACGCGAGCGTCAAAAACGCGCACAAACGCGCAAAAATGCGCACTAACGCGCGGTCGCGTTTTTAGCTCCGAGTTTTTTTTTTTTTTTTTTTTTTTTTTTAAATATTTACAATAACATGGACAGGCGTTTTTAAGCTGCAAAAAACGCAGCTGTAAAAACGCCAGTGGGCATGAGACCTAAAAGTTAACCAGGGGACGCAGGGGGGGGGCATTCCTTGGGTAAACACTGACAGGCTCCTCTGCCAATCATGTGCACCAAGTCTGTTTACCGGTAACATGATTGGCTGATGCAACATCGAGGGCAGGAGAAGACATCAAGGACAGAAGAAGGATGGCGCTGACCAGAAGAAGGTAAGTGCAGGGCTGGGGGGGAACTGGCTGCATTGGAGGGGGCAAACTGGCTGCATTGGAGGGGGCAAAATGGATGCATTGGAGGGGGCAAACTGGTGGCGTTTAATAGGCACAGTCGCAAAAATAGAGGAAGTTTATATATATAATTTGGGGGTGGCCCCCCAAACATTTGGAGCAGCAGTCACCACTGATGGAGAGGTTAGTGAAGGGAAATATGCATGGAGGAGAAAGGGGACATTCTCAGCATGTTACAATCATGGTAATTAGGGAAGGATGAAAGAAATACAATACATTAGCATACATGAAATACATAAAATGTGATGTTAATGGAGAAAACTTACCCTAATATAGTCCTCCTGCAGGACTTGTATAATGGCAGAACAGGTGTCTGGGATTATGAGGCCCAGAGCCTGGGGGGAGATGCCTGTGGTGAACTTCAAGTCCTGAAGACTTCTCCCTGTCGCCAGGTAACGGAACGTGGCGATGAGCCTCTACTCAGCACTGATGGCTTCCCGCATAACAGTGTCCTGCCTGGTAATATAGGGGAACACCAAAGCCAACAGATGCTGAAAAACGGGGTCAGACATCCGCAGAAAATTCCTGTAGTCCTCAGGATTATTCTCGACGATCTCCCGCAGCAGAGGCATATGGCAGAATTGGTCCCGCTGGAGCAACCAATTCTTGGTCCATGAACTCCTCCTCACCCCGTTCATGGACTCGTCTTGGTCCAAAACAAGCAGACCAACACCAAGCGCCCGCACAGCACGAACTCGATGACGAGAACGTACCCGCGACATGGCTAGGAAACGGTCGTCTTATCAGAACGTACAGAACAGAACACACTTTAGAACAGCAAGGCCTATGAAGAACGAACTAAAATTCAGAAACGAACAGGCAAGAACGCACTGTAAAACAGATACGACCTGCCTACACGCCCTGAAAGACAAGATACGAACCCACAAGCACAAACTGAACCGCAGAAAACGAACTGAAAGCACGAAGACTGAAAAGCGCGAATCGTCTCTTCCCAAACTTTTACTTCACACGCGGTAACACGAGATCAGCAAAAGCAGCCCAAGGGGTGGCACCAGGGAAATTGATCTTCCCCTTTATACTGCCGTTGTACGTGCTGGACGTGACCGCGCAGAACAACGACAAAATTTGGAATTGTCAGTGTGTACGCATGGAAAGCTTGACGAGAAACTCGTCAAGGTTAACAAGAATCTCGTCGAGAAAAACGACGTGTTTTTAACGACGAGAAACTCGGTCGTGTGTACGAGGCTCAAGACAAGAAACTTGTCCCGGCCGAGTGTACAGACGCTCCTTTCAAAGAACCCACGGTTCTTTGAATGGAGCGAACGCAGTGACGTCATCGACTACGACGAGCATGCGCTCGTCACATTCGATGCCGTTGCCGCCATCTTACTACACCCTATCTATGCCTAGAAAGCTACCGCGCATGCGTCAAAGTCATTTCGAGCATGCGCAGGCTTCCCGGAGGACAGGTAAGTGTACACACACACACACACAATTTTTTCGTCGAGAAACAGGCTGACGAGAATCTCGACGAGAAAATAGAGAGCAGGTTCTCTATATTTCTCGTCGAGATTCTTGTCGGTTTTCTTGACGAGAAACCATACACACGAACGAATTTCTCGGCAAGAAAGCTATCTTGGCAGTTTTCTTGTCGTTTCTTGCCGAGAAACTCGTTCGTGTGTACGAGGCTTGAGAGTCCTTTTTTGGTCCACAAATCAGTGCAAATAGATACTCTCCGAGCAGCAGCCACTCTCTTTTTGAATTTTTGTTTATCATCTTCATATTGTTTGTCAATCAGATTGCTTATTTTAGTTTTCTTTGGAACAGTCAGCTTCCTATCTAGTGTCTCCATCATGCTAACAAAGTCCTCATCTTCAATCGTTCTGACTGGTAATCCGGTGCGCCCAATCCATCTTGCTATGGCCTCCTCCCTGGCATGTTGTTACTTAGAGTCACTTTTATATTTTGAAGCACCTAAAAGAGCAGTGCAAATAGTTTGCTGTGGTTGTGCACTGCCACTGGCTTGACTCAGTCCATCATTTGATGTTTTCAGTATCTGTGGGGTTGACTTGGGGGGGAAATTAAATTTATTCTGATTTTGCGTGCTCTCTCACCCCAGTGACCCTCCCCACCCACACAGTCAGTCAGCTCCAACTAAGTTGCCTCTCTATAATATACTATATGTATAGCAGAGAAACACATGGCGGTCGTTGATATTTTATGTCACACGGTATTTGCGCAGCGGTATTTCAAACGCATTTTTTTTTTTTAGGAAAAAAGCCACTTTCATGAATAAAAAAATAAATAAACAGTAAAGCTCAATTGTTTCTTATAATGTGAAAGATCAGATGATGTTACGCGGAGTAAATACCAAACATGACTGGTGTAATAATGGCGAATTGGCGACAAACTACACTACTGTACCTAAACATCTACATCTTAAAAAATGCATTATGCAGGGGCCACTTACGTTTTCAGCTCGTGGGGGACGCTTTAAAAAAAATAATTCTTATTCATTTTATTTATTTTATATTGTCACATGTTGCTGTGCTTACCTTTTTATGAATTTCAGGATGAGTTGTCCGCAAATGACGCTTCAAATTTGTTGTATTTTTACCAGCGAGTGTCGCTCCACATGGTTTGCAAAGAGTCTTGTTGTCCTTATCATCAAATGTAAAATACAGCCATAGATCTTCTCTTCTCTTTCTACCAGTGATAATCACAGCCGACATTCCTGTATAGTAATAGTTTGGACTTTGGAGTCTTGGATAGTGTATGGGGGGAGCCTGTATGTGGCAGTGCTCTCTCGACGGTGGTCTCTGAGTAGAGTAGAGTAGGCCTGTGAAATTAGGAAATAAATGGCATGCGATCAGTACAGTACACAGTCTGCCTGGATGTTGGTCTGACTCTGAGGGGATGGCCTATAATGGACAGTGAGACATATTTTGCAAAAAGGCCTGGAATGGATGCCAGTGCCACTCCACTGAGCAGCAGAATTTCATCACACAACAAGTGGTCGTCAAAGGGCAGTAGTACTGTACTAACTAGTAGTAGTGGGTCAGGGGAGGGGGAGGCCTCAGGCCTGTTGTACGTACCACAATTTGTGTAGCTCTGATGCATAGTTACCAACAGTCCCGAATTTCCCGGGACAAGCACGATTTTTGGACCCTTGTCCCGAATTGGGCTTGTCCCGATTCGGGACAAGCCCAGTTCTTTTTGTCCCGTTTTGTCCCGGTAAATTCGGGAATGCTTTAGCTAAAAACGGCAGCGGCTACACAAAAATGCCCGCTGCCGCCACCATATTTGTTTACGTTTTCCCCTTGTGTTCAGTGCAGAGCCTGGGGCAGCCAATCGGCTTCGGATTGGCGACTCCTCCCCGCTCTCCACTGAACGCAAGGAGAGGCACAAGGAAGCAGCATGCTTCACCCGCCGCCGCCGCTGCTAACGACCCTCTGCCCAGCCCCCGTGTGTCCGACAAGGAGCGGGGACATGGATGTAAGGACCGGAGCTCCACTGGCTGGGGACACTGACGCCTATCAGCACCCGGCGCCGCCGCTGCCAACAACCCTCCGCCCCGCCCCCGTGTGTCCGACGAGTGGGGACACTGATGGAAGGACCGGGGCACCGCTGGCTGGGGACACTGTGATGGTCCTGGCTCACTCCATTTGGCAGACCCCTCGGACCACCAGCACATCCTCACGCACCGCAGGTACCGTACTATTGCACTGTAGTGTAGTGGGTGGTGGGGTAATTGTAGTGTAGTGGGTGGTGGGGTAATTAGTGTAGTGTAGTGGGTGGCGGGGTAATTTAGTGTAGTGGGTGGTGGGGTAATCACAGTGTAGTGTAGTGGGTGGCGGGGTAATCACAGTGTAGTGTAGTGGGTGGCGGGGTAATCAGTGTAGTGGGTGGCGGGGTAATCAGTGTAGTGGGTGGCGGGGTAATCAGTGTAGTGGGTGGCGGGGTAATTAGTGTAGTGGGTGGCGGGGTAATCAGTGTAGTGGGTGGCGGGGTAATCAGTGTAGTGGGTGGCGGGGTAATTAGTGTAGTGGGTGGCGGGGTAATTAGTGTAGTGGGTGGTGGGGTAATTAGTGTAGTGGGTGGCGGGGTAATTAGTGTAGTGGGTGGTGGGGTAATCACAGTGTAGTGTAGTGGGTGGCGGGGTAATTAGTGTAGTGGGTGGCGGGGTAATTAGTGTAGTGGGTGGCAGGGTAATCTGTGTAGTGTAGTGGGTGGTGGGGTAATCAGTGTGGGGTAATCAGTGTAGTGGGTGGCAGGGTAATCTGTGTAGTGTAGTGGGTGGTGGGATAATCAGTGTAGTGGGTGGCAGGGTAATCAGTGTAGTGTAGTGGGTGGCGGGTTAATCAGTGTAGTGGGTGGCAGGGTAATCAGTGTAGTGTAGTGAGTAGCGGGGTAATCAGTGTAGTGGGTGGCGGGGTAATCAGTGTAGTGGGTGGCGGGGTAATCAGTGTAGTGGGTGGCGGGGTAATCAGTGTAGTGCATAGTTGCTAAACAGTCCCGAATTTCCCGGGACAATCTTGATTTTTGGACCCTTGTCCACAAGTGTGGAGGGGGCTCTGCTGGGGAGGCACCTGATGCAAGGACGGACTGCTGGGGAGGCACCTGATGCAAGGACGGACTGCTGGGGAGGCACCTGATGCAAGGACGGACTGCTGGGGAGGCCATCTGGTGGCAGGCGACGTGGCAGGTAACATGCTCAGGGCTTCCACTGATTCGGCATTATGGTGAGTTGAATGATTTCATTTTATATTACAATGTAAAAATAGAAATAATGCACTTCAATCATCCTGACACCGTAACAACCATGGTGCCGGGATGATTGAAGCGCCAACAGGTGTTTTGGAGTATCCTTATCTGCCAATTTTGTTACACATTACTATTGTGGTGTAGGATCTGGCTTCTTTCTTTCTATTTCTTTCTCTCTCTTTCTCTCTCTTTCTCTCACCTCGGACTCTAGCCACACCCCTTTGAACCACGCCCATTTAAACCACACCCACTATCGTGCGTAAATCACGCCCATTTTTCATTATCAGAGCATGCAGCCCGGCCGGTCTGGAAAGGGGGTGGGGACGAGCGAGCGACCCCCCTCCTGAACCGTACCAGGCCGCATGCCCTCAACATGGGGAGGTGGGTGCTTTGGGGCAGGGGGGCGCCCTGCGGCCCCCCCATCCCAAAGCACCTTGCCCCCATGTTGATGAGGACAAGGGCCTCTACCCGACAACCCTGTCGGTTGGTTGTCGGTGTCTGCGGGCGGGGGGCTTATCGGAATCCGGGAGCCCCCTTTAATAGGGGGGCCCCCAGATCCCAGCCCCCCACCCTATGTGAATGAGTATGGGGTACATCGTACCCCTACCCATTCACCTGGTGGAAAAAAAAATGTCAATAAAAAAACACACTACACAGGTTTTTAAAGTAATTTATTAGGCAGCTCCGGGGGTCTTCTTCTGACTTCGGGGGTCTCTTCTTCTGCTCTCCGGTGTTGTCTCCGCGCTCTCTGGTTCTTCTCCCGCTCTCCGGTGCCTTCTTCCTTGTGCCGGGTCCCTCCGCTATCTTCTTCCAGCTCTTTTGCTAGCGCCGGCCCGGTCTTCTCCGTAGTCTTTTTCCCTCTTCTCTTCTTCGATGTTGACACAACGCTGCCTTCCGCTGTAATGTCGTGTGTGCGGTGCGCAACGACTTATATAGGCATGGGGCGTGGTCACTGGGTAATGCCACCGGTGACCCCGCCCCCGTATGATGTCACAATCCCAGGGAATGATGGGACTGTGACGTCATACGGGGGTGGGGTCACCGGGTGGCATCACCCGGTGACCACGCCCCATGCCTATATAAGTCGTTGCGCACCGCACACACGGCATTACAGCGGGAGGCAGCGTCATGTCAACATCGAAGAAGAGAAGAAGGAAGAAGACTACGGAGAAGACCGGGCCACCGCTAGCAAAAGAGCTGGAAGAAGATAGTGGAGGCGCCCGGCAGAAGGAAGAAGGCATCGGAGAATGAGAGAAGAACCAGAGAGCGCGGAGACGACACCGGAGAGCAGTAGAAGAGACCCCCGAAGTCGGAAGAAGACCCCCGGAGCTGCCTAATAAATTACTTTAAAAACCTGTGTAGTGTGTTTTTTTGAATTTTTTTTCCCACCAGGTGAATGGGTAGGGGTACGATGTACCCCATACTCATTCACATAGGGTGGGGGGCCTGGATCTGGGGGCCCCCTTATTAAAGGAGGCTCCCGGATTCCGATAAGACCCCCGCCCGCAGACCCCGACAGCCAATGGCTAGGGTTGTCGGGTAGAGGCCCTTGTCCTCATTAACATGGGGGCAAGGTGCTTTGGGGTGGGGGGCCGCAGAGCGCCCCCCCGCCCAAAAGCACCCACCCCCCATGTTGAGGGCATGCGGCCTGGTACGGTTCAGGAGGGGGGGCGCTCGCTCGTCCCCACCCCCTTTCCTGACGGGCCGGGCTGCGTACTTGGATAAGGGTCTGGTATGGATTTTGGGGGGACTCCCACGCCATTTTTTCGGCGTAGGGGTTACGCTTAAAATCCATACCAGACCTAAGGGCCTGGAATGCTCCTGGAGGGGAACCCATGCCGGTTTTTTATTTAAAATTTGGCGTGGAGTTCCGCCTCATGATTCATATGTACTGTGTTCAGAACGCAGCACATCTGCAAATCAGATGCGTTCCCATCAGGCCCGGACTGGCCATAGGGCATACCAGGCAAATGCCCGGTGGCCCGCGGCGGCACGCGGGCCGCCGGACAGCATGTCATGTCTTCCCCATCATCTCCAATGTCTCCGGAGGCAGCCGGAGTTGGTGGGCAGAGTTGGGGGTGTGGCTGCCCCCTTCACTCCTCCCACAGACGGTTCACTCTGGCTGATCCCACAGCTGAAGGAGAAAGAAACGAGGATACAGCAGCCAGAGTGTCTTCATCTCCAGGTGTAACTAGCCCCTTTGCTCGCTCGGCTCCACTCTCCCGACACTCCTCTGCTCTATTGGATCATCCGGAGCTCCAGGATTCAAACTACAGCTATGTGCCATTCTAATCCATTTGTGATCGTTCAGAACAAACACCAGGCAGGCTGTATGTAAGTTCAAACAGGAGAGAGTTTATTAGAACCAAAATCAAGTCTTATATACAGTAACAGAGGAGGTAACCAGAACATAAATTAACATGAGCTAATTAACTAAATCCTTTAGACAGCCAAGGTGACTCATAGATATGACCTTTCAGGGTAGACATCCCGTCTCCTCCCTCACCTGCTATACAATACACATTATCATAAGTGTAAACATCACACACTTAGCAGGGTCAATTAGCACAGAGGACAGACAGATGGCTGGAGGTGATGGCATTAGCATATCCTTAGAGTGAAACCCAACAGTATGAATCAGTCACTCTAATATGGCATATACAGGGTCCCCAGAGTCTGTGTGTCTTGGGGGGACATGGACCTGAATCCAAAGTAACACCCCCTCAAGGGTCCCCAGGCATACAGCTCACAAAGAGCACCGTTCCCCCATGCACATGTACATGCACATAGAGTCCTAACCCGGCACCATACCACCCCAGCCTGCCCTATGTGTGCCACCCCAACCTGCCTTATGCCACCGTACACTGCCCTATGCCACCGCAACCTGCCCTATGCCACCGCAACCTGCTCTATACCACCCCAACTTGCCCTATTCCACTGCAAACTGCTCTATACCACCCAAACCTGCCCTATGCCACCGCAACCTGCCCTATACCAACGCAAACTGCCTTATGCAACCGCAACCTGCCCTATGCCACCGCAAACTGCTCTATACCACCCCAACCTGCCCTATGCCACCGCAAACTGCTCTATACCACCCCAATCTGCCCTATGCCACCGCAACCTGCTCTATGCCACCACACCCTGCCCTATATCACCCCAACCTGCCCTATGCCACCCAGCCTGCCATATACCACCGCAAACTGCCCTATACCACCCAAACCTGCTCTATACCACCCCAGCCTGCCCTATACAACCCCAACCTGCCCTATGCCACCCCAGCCTGCCCTATATCACCGCAACCTGCACTATATTACCCCAACCTGCCCTATATCGCCCCAGCCGGCCCAATACCACCCTATACTTTCATTTACAGGGGTCATTTGGGGGTGCGCCTCGTGACCGTGCACTGCCTGCAGGGCGCTGGGCAGGATAGACAGGAGGGGGGTGACACCATGTTTTGCCGCCCCAGGTGACACCAACCCTAGTGACGCCACTGCCCCAGTGCACTCTCAGCTGCGAGTCGGAGCCGCACTCGAGTGACAGTGACACCCGTCGGCACATCGGGGGGGGGACCCGCAGCAATCCCCTTCTCTGGCAAGGTGACCGCGGCACTGATGATCTGATCAGTCTGGGCTCGGCTGTCTCACACAGCCGAGCAGAGTAAAGCCGTCTCCCCCTCCTCCTTTATGTCCACACAGGGGGAGGGGACCCAACATGCAGTCCCGTGCTGATCTGAGGTACATTATGGGTCTGAAGGGGGGGTCTGTATTGTAGGGGGGGTTTCTGTATTGTAGGGGTGGTCTGAAATGTAGGGGGGTTCTGTATTGTAGGGGGTTCTGTAATGTAGGGGGTTCTGTATTGTAGGGGGTCTGAAATGTAGGGGGGGTTCTGTATTGTAGGGGGGTCTGTAATGTAGGGGGGGTCTGTAATGTAGGGGGTCTGTAATGTAGGGGGGTTCTGTATTGTAGGGGGGTCTAAAATATAGGTGGGTTCTGTATTGTAGGGGGGTCTGAAATGTAGGGGGGTTCTGTATTGTAGGGGGGTCTGAAATGTAGGGGGGTTCTGTATTGTAGGGGGGTCTGAAATGTAGGGAGGGGTCTGAAATGTAAGGGGGGTTCTGTATTGTAGGGGGGTCTGTAATGTAGGGGGTTCTGTATTGTAGGGGGGGTCTGAAATGTAGGGAGGGGGTCTGTACTATAGGGAGGGGGTCTGTAATGTAGGGGAGTCTGTAATGTAGGGGGGGTCTGTAATGTAGGGTGGTCTGTATTGTAGAGGGGGTCTGTATTGTAGAGGGGGTCTGTACTGTAGGGGGGTCTGTACTGTAGGGAGGGGGTCTGTACTGTAGGGAGGGGGTCTGTACTGTAGGGAGGGGGTCTGCACTGTAGGGAGGGGGTCTGTACTGTAGGGAGGGGGTCTGTACTGTAGGGGGGTTCTGTACTGTAGGGGGGGTCTGTCCTGTAGGGGGGGTCTGTGTAACATGCAGGGGGTCCAGAACTGTTAGGGGGTGTCTGTGTAACAAACTGTGGGGGGCTGTGTAATGTAAAGGGGTCCAGAGGTCCGGTGCTATGTAATGTAAAGGGCTCCAGAGGTGCAGGGTGCTGTGTAATGTTAAAGGGTCCAGAGGTGCAGGATGCTGTGTAATGTAAAGGGGTCCAGAGGTGCAGGGTGCTGTGTAATGTAAAGGGGTCCAGAGGTGCAGGGTGCTGTGTAATGTAAGGGGGTCCAGAGGTGCAGGGTGCTGTGTAATGTAAAGGGGTCCAGAGGTGCAGGGTGCTGTGTAATGTAAAGGGGCCCAGAGGTGCAGGGTGCTGTGTAATGTAAAGGGGCCCAGAGGTGCAGGGTGCTGTGTAATGTAAAAGGGTCCAGAGGTGTGGTGCTATGTAATGTAAAGGGGTCCAGGGTGCTGTGTAATGTAAAGGGGTCCAGAGGTGCAGGGTGCTGTGTAATGTAAAGGGGTGCAGAGGTAAAAGGTGCTGGAACCCCACATCCCATCATTAACCGCCTACGCAAAGCGCTGCCGCCGCATTACTCCCATACTTACACACCTGGGTGTGTCCCAACCAATTTTAAGGACCCCGCTACACACTCCCCTCTGTGATTTGACACTGGTCCCCAGCGTCTGGTGCAAACCTATGTCTCCAAAAGGTGGTGACATAAGCCCGACCCCAGAGGCCGTCCCTAAAAATTTGAACCTTAACCATACCAAGACCTGCTCAAAGCGGAGGGGAACATAACATAATAAAACTTTTCCATAAAACCATCTAACATGTACACGTATACAATCTCTCCCTTCACTGTCTAAGAACCACCCCATACTCAGCAGTCTTGATGGATGAATCTCCTGCAGAAGGGAAACAAAAAGAAAACACAACATCCTAACATTTTGTGTTAATTTGGAATGAATGGGTCCATCAGCCGATAGACCCATTCGCTCCAATGAGTAAAGTGATGCGAGTGTGAAAAAAAAAAAAACAGCCGTTGCACAACGCTGCCACCTGGTGACAGTGCCGCGGTAATGACACTTGGTGAAATCTTCATTCTTCCTGCGTCCCTACACTGATTCTACCCCCAAAGTCTCTGTCTTTGAACTGTGAAAGAAGAGAGAACAAACAAAAACTGCTCTCATTCCTCCAAAGAGTAGAAAAACAAAACCCAAATAAAAAACCAGGGTACAGTTCAGATGTTCTGGCAATAACACTTCCAGAAACTTGTCACGGGAAAAAACAAGTGAGTCTCTCCTCACAAATAGAACCTCGGGTCAGGCAAGAACAAGGGTTTCAGATGTTTATCGAAAACCTCAATCGAATAGTCAGCGTCCTCTCCATCTTTCCTGCAGATGCGCACCTTGTCTGCGTGGATATGGCGGCCCCACATCCAGTCTGCTCTGCAGTCTCTAAACTTTTTCCGACACGGGTGGCGAACAAGACAAGTACTGCCGGGCATGAGGCACTTTAAGTTTCTCCCAAACGAACTCGTCATACCACCGCTGTCGCAGAACTTCAACCTCAAACAGCAAGTCTCTGGGCAAGAAAGGATATTCCCATCCGTACTCGTGGGCGACCCTCTGAGAAAAGAGCCGTTGCAATCGGGCTAAAGGAGGCATTGTGGCCCGCTCACCTTCTCCTGGTTGAACGATGGCCTCCGGGTGCCGAGGTACTTTCACTACCTCTGATGGCTTTTCTCTCGGTGCTCGTAGTGATGCTCGCTGTTTCCCCGCCAACAAAACGGGTGATGCTGTGGACTGTGGAAGAGCAATTGGAGGACTAGGCTTCCTCGTAGACTCTGGGGCCTCTGCCCGGGACATGCTATCCCCTATGGACATAGGTGAATCTTGGGGTGCACGTAGCATAGGTAATGGGCGTTTGTCCCAGCCCTTCTGGTGAAACAGTTCCTTCGATCTCACCGTCATCTCCACAATCCGACAGTGACTCTAGGTCGGAAGTGTCATACATCTCGGCGGGAAGGTAGTCTCTGGTAGATGTGGTACTACCCTCCCTAGCGGGCTCCACTGACTGTGGACCCCCGACACCTCCAACCACCACCACAGTCCCAGCCCCTGGCTCACCTTGACCTTTTGTAGAACTGGGATGTCCAGGACTCTTCCAACTGGATCCATCCAGGCCAGGCAAGCGACGGGGTGAAGCTCTTCCACGACCATAGGAGGCCTGCACCAAGCCGACTTTCCTCTTCGGAGGTGGGGGCAGAGAATCTGTGGTGACCGAACCAGCATCCTCTGATTTTTCTTTCTCAGTCTCTGATTGGGCAGTCACATTGCCCTGGTCAGTGCGTATGGGAACCTCCGCAAAGGCCTGGATCTCCCCTTCCGGAGTAGCGGTACCTGTGAGGCTGTTGAGGCGAAGGGCCCAGGGCCTTACTGTGGATGGCTCCACCTCGAACAAGATCTCTTTGCATGCCTCGCAACGCCCGAATGGCTTCAGGTGGACCACCAGTCCCGAACATCCGGGACAGATCACGCCGAGGGCCTCCGTGTCTCTGCATGTGTACAGAGCCAACTGTCCTCGGGGCCTGAGTCTTATCCCCGTGTCTGTAAGGGGAGCAGCAAACGTAGTCATCTTCGTGGGGTAGGGAACCGGAATCCACGGGGAGCTTGAGGCCATCCCGACTGTCTGCTGCTCCATCACGCACTGACCACGCGCTGAAGTCTCCACGTGAGTTCCTCCACATGGCCAGACTCCTCCCACGACTTGCACGTTTTCGCGGGCTTCCATCAGGCTCCGCCCATGAACTGCGCAGTCACGGGGTGCCTCGTGGCACAGTGCAGTAAAAGCCCCCACATGTAGTACGTCACACGGCTGGACTTCTCCCTCTTCTCGCTCCTCCGCATGGGCCTTTTCCATCTTAGGGTCATTTCCACGACTTTGAGCAGGGATGCACTTTGGCCGATCACATGGCCGACCTGCTCGGAACTCCTCCGGGCAGCAAAGTCCAGACACAGCCATTCTTACTTCCAAAGTCAAAGCACACATCATCCCGGACTCACGAGCCCCCACGTGTAGCGGCCTCACCCCATCTCTTTTATCTAGGGGTATCACACACGACAGGGTGAGATGCGCTACGGCCCATGTCCTCCCCATAGCTGTGGGTGAGGTGAAGGCCAGTACCAGATATTTCCTCGGGCCTGTGTGCTTCTGTCTAGAACCAAGTCCTGCTGCACCAACACTTCCCTCTGCTCCCATTAACCAGAGTTCCACACACCGATCACAGTCCAACTCTTGTTTTATTGCATATCTCACAATAAACAGTGCTTCAGTAGCCAACTGGTTGCGACTTGATAACATTTTGATACAGGGGATGAGCAGGTCGAGGCACTATCCTGGTTGTATCAGACGAGTACTCACCAAGGCCGAGATGCCGAGAGTGGTTCTCCCTTGCACCCAAGCGCACTCCGCCCCCTGGAGGTGAGACAGGGAGAGGACGGCACAAGGGAGCACTGGCTACCAGCAGGTAGAGGTGTCTTGCTGGAAGGTCTAGTGGTGATGGGTAGACTGAGAGCAGGCCGAGGGTCAAACACCAGGAGTAGACAAGTTCAGGCAGGAACCAGCAGCAAGTGAACAAAGTCCAGGCAAGAACTAGCAGCGGGTAAACAAGTCCAGGCAGAGACTAGAAGCAGGCTGAGCAAAGAAGTTCCAGGTGCAGGCAGGGGGTCAAGGGCTGGAGACAACAGCAGATCCGAGTCACAGGCCTTGGGTCAAACACTGGGAGAGAGGTAGAAGTCCATAGAGCAAGCCAGGGGGTCAGGTGCAGGAGAGGTAGTAGAGTAGTCAATCCGGTCCGGGTCACAGTAGGAGATCAAACGTATACTTTTCAGGTACTAGGAACACAGGAACGCTGACAAACCAGCAACCAGACTGTGTCACTGAGCTTGTTTAAATAGGCCCTCCTGTCATCCTATTGGCGCGCCATTGCGCGCACCCGTGAACGCCGGAGCGACGTTCCACCGCACATGCGCATGTGCCGAAGCGTCGTTCCGCCGTGCATGCGCGCTGGGCGCAGATTGGTGACACTAGGTGGAGAATTTCCCTGACAGGTTGTCAGCTAAACCACTGCGATCTCGCCAGCGGTTACTATAGCCTTAGCTAGAAAGGACTTAGAACTTGAGAGTCTCTACCAGCGACTCAAGAGAACATAGATAGGAGTACCTTCGCTGCGTTGCGGCCCCTGTCAGGGGAAGATGTCCCTCCAAGGGAGTTACCAGAGGCCCATCCGTCACTGGGTTGATGCTGCTCCAGACTCTCCGAATGGATAACCTCCCCGGCCTCCTCACCTCAGACATGGGCCCCATCCACTTCAGGGACCCTCGGACTTCTCCACCCTCGCGGGACCCAGTCGAAGTTACTGAGCCCCAGGCCTCCTGGTTTAGTACCTCACCCCAGGCTGAAGGTGCCTGGGATGGACTCCAACTCCATTCCGGTCAGGCCTAGGGCGCCTGGGCCGGAACTCCGAACCGCCCGCACCCAGGCCTAAGGTGCCTGGGCGCGCGAAGAGAAGATCCCCGAAGACCTCGTGGTTAGGGCGTCTCCCCCTTTTATCTCCTCCCATCGACACCACGGCAGGTTCCCCGCCCTTGCTGTACCATCTCCGAGAAGGGACAAAAAGAACAGCACTGTGATGGCAAATCTACCCCGAGCCTGCGGGCACCTGCCACCCACAGGCCAAGGTGATTATTACACCGTCCAATCCTCCACGAATACAAATGGTCCATTACTCCCATACTTACACACCTGGGTGTGTCCCAACCAATTTTAAGGACCCCGCTACACATATAAAGTAAAAAAGACCGAAAAGTTTTTCTTCATTTCTGTTATAAAATTTTGCAAATAAGTCAACTTTCTTCCTATATTTAGCTCAAAATTTATTCTGCTACATTTGTTTGGTGGAAAAAAAGAAATAAGTGCGTATTATTTAGTCTGTGTGAAAGTTATAGAGCAGTGGTGGCTGGTGGGTTTTTCTCTTTTGGGGGGGTGGCAAACAACCACCCCCCCTCCGGGTGGCCGATGGCGCGGCACTAGGACCACCTAGATCGGGCGGCCGGCGGTCCGACACTTACCCGATCTAGGTGGCAGGCTGTAGTGTCCTCCAGCATGGTCCACCCACCGTGCATGCGGCAGGCTCCGGTGTCTGCTCCTCCAGCAGCTTCCTCCACCGTGTGTCTCGTCTGACACTTTGGCCAATTGGGAAACAGGTCTCACAACCTGCCTCCTGATTGGCAGGGAGAAACTTTAGTGTGAAAATAGAAAAAAAATTACTCGCTATTATCACACAACTGGGTGGGATCGGAGCGCAATTGTTTCCCCCCCCCCTCCGCCCACCTTTTTTTAAAGCCTATCAGAACCTCTGACTCTAATCACATGCTTCAAAAAGCACCCACCCCCCATTGGAATCCATAGTCCGGCGCCCTGATACTGTATGTATATCAGGGAACCAAATGCATGTATGGGGGGGGCACCCCTGCGCCCTTTATGGATGGGCCGCCACTGTTATACTATCTACAAACTATGGTGTATATATATATATACACACATACACACACACACACACAGTATCTCACAAATATGAGTACACCCCTCACATTTTTGTAAATATTTTATTATATCTTTTTATGTGACAACACTGAAGAAATTACACTTTGCTACTATGTAAAGTAGTGAGTGTACAGCTTGTTACATAATTACATAGTTACATAGTTAGTCAGGTTAAAAAAAGACACAAGGCCATCCAGTTCAACCATAAAAAAAATTAATAATATCATACAATCCCATATTCCCAATTCTATACTCACAGTTGATCCAGAGGAAGGCGAAAAACCCCAGCAGAGCACGATCCAATTTGCTACAGCAGGGGAAAAAATTCCTTCCTGATCCCCCGAGAGGCAATCGGATTTTCCCCGGATCAACTTTACCTATAAATGTCAGTACCAGTTATGTACATTTAGGAAAGAATACAGGCCTTTCTTAACCACTTCCATAGCGGCCATTGGAAAATTACGCTGGCAGGAACCCTCTCTCCCTCCGGGTGGGTGTCATATGACGTCCTGGGTTTGAAGGGGGATATCTGAATGATGCCTGCAGCTAGAGGCATCATTCAGATATCCTTTTTTTCAGCCGGCGATCCTGCGCACCATAAGAATGATCATAGCGGTGGTTCCGCCGCTTGATTGTTCTTATAGGTGGCGGGAGGGGACATCCCCCCCTCCCGCCGCCATCCGGTGCTTCTCCGGGCTCTCCCGTGCAATCGGAGACCCGGAGAGAATCGTCGGCGCCGGTGGTGGGTCACGTGACGAGCATAGAGATGACCAGTCATCTCTATGATCGTCGGAGGCCCGGGCGCGATGTGATAACGTCACGCCCGGGTCCTCAAATGTAAACAAAGCCGCCATTGCGGCTGTAAGTATGAGATCAGTGAATTTTTTTTCACGATCTCATGCTTTCCAGCCTGGAGGAGAGATGTGGGGTCTTATTGATCCCGCATCTCTCCATAAAGAGGACCTGTCACACACATTCCTATTACAAGGGATGTTTACATTCCTTGTAATAGGAATAAAAGTGATAAAAAAAAAAAGTGCAAAAAAAAAAAAAAAGTAAAAATAAAAAAATAATAAGTAAAATAAAAAAATAAAATTATAATATTTTTTTTAAAACGCCCGTCCCCAATAGCTCGCGCTTAGAAGCGAACACACACATAAGTCCCGCCCCCATATGTAAACGCCATTCAAACCACATATGTGAGGTATCGCCGCGTGCGTTAGAGCGCGTGCAACAATTCTAGCACCAGACCTTCTCTGTAACTCTAACCTGGTAACCTGTATAAATTTTCAAAGCGTCGCCTATGGAGATATTTAAGTACCGAAGTTTGGCGCCATTCCATGAGTGTGCGCAATTTTAAAGCGTGACATGTTAGGTATCTTTTTACTCGGCGTAACATAAGCTTTCATTTTTTACAAAAAAATTGGGCTAACTTTACTGTTTTGTTATTTTATAATTTATGAAACCATTTTTTCCCCAAAAAAAGGCGTTTGAAAAACTATTGCGCAAATACCGTGCAAGATAAAAAGTTGCAACGACCGTCATTTTATTCCCTAGGGTGTCTGCTAAAAAAAAAAACATATATAATGTTTGGAGGTTCTGAGTAATTTTCTAACAAAAGAATGATGATTTGTACATGTAAAAGAGAAGTGCCAGAATAGGCCCGGTATGGAAGTGGTGTAAAAAGCCATGTATGGAAGTGGTTAAAGCAATCTACTGAGCTGGCCAGAACCACCTCTGCAGGGAGTCTATTCCACATTTGCACTGCTCTTACTGTGAAGAAACCTATCCGTATTTGGAGATAAAATCTCTTTAGACGTAAAGAGTGCCCCCTTGTCCTTAGTGTTGACCGTAAAGTAAATAACTCAACACCAAGTTCACTATATGGACCCCTTATATATTTGTACATGTTGATCATATCCCCCCTTAATCTCCTCTTCTCAAGAGTGAATAAATTCAGTTCCTCTAATCTTTCCTCATAGCTGAGCTCCTCCATGCCTCTTATCAGTTTGGTTGCCCTTCTCTGCACTTTCTCCAGTTCCCCGATATCCTTTTTGAGAACTGGTGCCCAAAACTGAACTGCATATTCCAGATGAGGTCTTACTAATGATTTGAACAGGGGCAAAATGATATCTCTCTCTCTGGAGTCCATACCTCTCTTAATACAAGAAAGGACTTTGCTCACTTTGGAAACCGCAGCTTGGCATTGCATGCCATTATTGAGCTTATGATCTACCAAAACCCCCAGATCCTTCTCCACTATGGATCCCCCAGTTGTACTCCCCCTAGTATGTATGATGCATTCATATTCTTAGCCCCCAAGTGCATAACTTTACATTTATCAACATTAAACCTCATCTGCCACATAGTTGCCCAATTAGACAGAGCATTGAGGTTAGCTTGTAAATTGGAGACATCCTGTAAGGACGTTATTCCACTGCATAGCTTGGTGTCATCTGCAAAGACAGAAATTTTACTTTTGATCCCAGACCCAATATAATTTATAAAGATATTAAAAAGTAAGGGTCCCAGCACTGAACCTTGGGGTACACCACTGATAACCTTAGACCATTCAGAGTAAGAATCATTAACCAATACTCTCTGAATTCTGTCTTTTAGACAGTTTTTTATCCATTTACAAACTGATATTTCCAAGCCTGTAGACTTTACCTTGCACATGAGCCGTGTGTGGGGAACTGTATCGAACGCTTTTGCAAAATCCAAGTATACCACGTCCACAGCCATGCCTCTGTCCAAGGTTATACTTAGCTCTTCATAAAAAGAAATTAGGTTTGTCTGACAACTTCTGCCTTTCATAAATCCATGCTGTCTGTTGCTTAAAATATTTTTTTCCAGCAAGAACTCATCTATGTGGTCTTTTAATAATCTCTCCAGTATCTTCTCAACTATAGAAGTTAAACTAACAGGTCTATAGTTACTTGGTAAAGACTTTGTTCCCTTTTTAAATATAGGCACCACATTGGCCCTGCGCCAATCCAGTGGTACTATTCCTGTCATTAATGAGTCCCTAAAAATTAGATACAATGACTTTGAAATTACAGAGCTCAATTCTTTTAGGATCCGTGGGTGTATGCCATCTGGTCCAGGTGCTTTATCCACCTTTATTCTGTCTAAATATTTCTGGACCATATCACTTTTGAGCCATTGTGGTTTTGGGGCTGTGTCACTACCACCCCCATTACGGACATGAGCTCCCCCATGCTCCTTTGTATACACAGAGCTGAAGAAAGTATTTAATAAATTAGCCTTCTCTTTGTCCCCAGTCACCCACTCTAGATGATTTTGTAAAGGGCCTACATGCTCAGACTTGACCTTTTTACTATTAATATATTTGAAGAATTTTTTGGGGTTTGTCCTACTATCTTTTGCAATCTGTCGTTCATTTTGAATTTTTGCATCCTGAATTTCCTTTTTACATATTCTGTTATATTCTTTGTAACATGTAAATAACACTAGTGTGCCTTCATTTTTATATTTTTTAAAAGCTCTTCTCTTATAGTTTATAGCTTTTTTAACTTTGGCCATGAGCCACATAAGTTTTATATTTAGCCTTTTAAACTTATTGCCCATGGGAATATACTTTGCAGTGAGTTCATAAACAGTCTTTTTGAAGAATTCCCATTTCTGTTCCATGCCCATTGATGTCAATGTTCTCTCCCAGTCTAAGTCCTGGAGAGCAGCCCTCATCCTTGGAAAATTTGCTCTCTTGAAATTAAGTGTTTTTATCTTTCCCGTATGTGATTTTTGCTTACAGCTAACATCAAATGAAATCATGTTATGGTCACTGCTACCCAGGTGTTCCTTTATCTGAACATTAGTAATACGCTCTGCATGGTTTGAGATTACCAGGTCCAACAGAGCATCATTCCTAGTTGGGGCCTCAATAAACTGGACCATAAAATTGTCCTGTAATAGGTTTATAAATTTTTGCCCTTTAACTGTCCCAGCAGTGCCATTACTCCAGTCAATTTCTGGGTAGTTAAATCCCTCATTATTATCACTGTCCCAGCCCTTGCAGCCCTTTCCATCTGTGCAAGGAGCGGAGTCTCCACCTCCTCATTAACATTGGGTGGTCTATAACAAACATCTGTATGCAGTTCCACCCATAATGCTTCAGACTCATCACACTCTCCTTCCGCCATGTCCTCTTTCACACTTGCTTTGAGATCACTTTTCACATAGAGACAGACCCCTCCACCTTTCCTTTTTACCCTGTCTTTCCGAAAGAGTGCATAGCCAGGAATATTACTAGCCCAGTCATGTGAGGAATGAAGCAATACCGATTACATCATAGCTCTCCTGATGCACCAGAGCTTCCAACTTACCTATTGTGCTTGGCAGACTTCTTGCATTGGTAAACAAACACTTTAATGCATTAATATATTTTGACCAGTCACATACTATCCTCTTGGGTGTTCCGAGATTGCAACTAGGACTTGCTACTATACTTACCTTGGGTTTATGTGCTTTGGTTACTGTAACGGCACCCCAAATACGAAGGATATTAAACGCCGTTTAAATATTCCCCTCTCCTGGACACACATCCACTCACTACCAATCTTCCACAGCCAGGCGACCCTTTCCCATAGGAATTAATCCTTCTGGAAGAACGAGACGCACTCTGTATCTTCCTAGGATCTAATGACTTTTATTGAGAAACATTGTAACTTTTATATACATCTAATACACAGTAGTTTAACATGAACAATGGCCCAGCTCCACCCACACATTACAAGGCTCAACACATTATTTTGACGTCTGTTAGGAGACAACAGACTTTAATAATCCCCTTTATGTTTGAATGACTATGCATGACCTTTATAGTCACCAGACTGTCTGATACTTTACAATACACACAAGGACAGACTTAATTTCCCCAATCCACATCACCACAAACAATGAACAGGTCTTCTAGAAGCTGGAATTCATTAGCATTACACTAGACAGGTGATTGAGGCTGAACACCTCAGTATCTCTCAATTAACCTGTTGAGTTCAGAAACAGTAAATAGTCCTTTACAGATATCCTTGGGGATATGGTGGATAAATATTACAGACCCATTTTAGGTAGCCCAAGATATATTTCTTAATGTCCATTATTTCCTAGCTCACCCTGTGTCCAAAGTGACCCTCCTGTCACAGTTACCCTACCACTAATGCCCCTAATACTACCCTCTGGAATATGTTCCACACTGACTATCTCTATCTCTGGACCCTCCCCCCGTCGCCTAGTTTAAAAACCCCTCTAACTTTTTGGCCATCTTCATTCCCAGCTGATCTGCACCCTCCTCATTTAGGTGCAGTACGTCCCTTCTATAGTACTGGTTATCGACTGAGAAGTTGGCCCAGTCCTCTAGGAACCCAAACCCCTCCTTACTACACCAGCTCTTCAGCCACTTGTTTACTTCCCTAATCTCCCTCTGCCTTTCTGGTGTGGCTTGATGTACCGGTAGTATTCCTGAGAATATTACCTTGGAGGTCCTTTTCCTCAATTTAGCTCCCAAGTCCCTAAAATCGTTCCTTAGGACAGGGTTTCTCAACTCCAGTCCTCAAGGCGCCCCAACAGGTCATGTTTTCAGACTTTCCATTATTTTGCACAGGGGATGTAATCAGTTTCACTGCCTTAGTAATTACCACAGCTGTTTCATCTGAGGGAAATCCTGAAAACATGACCTGTTGGTGCGCCTTGAGGACTGGAGTTGAGAAACACTGCTTTAGGACACTCTATCTGCCTCTGACTTTGTCATTGGTGCTAACGTGCACCATGACAGCTGGGTCTTCCCCAGCTTCTCCCAGTAATCTGTCCACCAGATCCGTGATGTGCCGAACCCGAGCGCCCGGTAGACAACATACAATTCGGCGCTTCAGGTCTTTGTTACAGATTGCCCTCTCTGTCCTTCTAAGAATAGAGTCCCCTACCACCAGAATCTGTCTGTCTTTCCTTTCCCTTCGCTTCCCCCCCACTCTCACTGGAGGAGTTCTTCCCCCGGCAGCTAGGAGAGTCCCTCAGCTCCAGCAGTGCTGGTCCCTGACTGGTTTCACCAATGTCACTCAATGGAGCATACTTATTGGGATGCTCCAGCCCTGGATCGGCCTCCCTGGCACTTTCCCCTCTACCCTTCCTGACTGTCACCCATCTACTATGTTCAGGTGCCTGCACCTCTTTGTCTCCACCCACCTCTGTGCTGGCCTCTGCCGTGTATAACAGTGCTATCCCCTCAAAATAAATCAACACACAGCCAATAATGTCTAAACCGCTGGCAACAAAAGTGAGTACACCCCTAAGTGAAAATATCCAAATTGGGTCAAAATTGTCAATATTTTGTGTGGCCACCATTATTTTCCAGCACTGCCTTAACCCTCTTGGGCATGGAGTTCACCAGAGCTTCACAGATTGCCACTGGAGTCCTCTTCCATTCCTCCATGTCAACATCACAGACCTGGTGGATGTTAGAGACCTTGCGCTCCTCCACCTTCCATTTGAGGATGCCCCACAGATGCTCAATAGGGTTTAGGTCTGGAGACATGCTTGGCCAGTCCATCACCTTTACCCTCAGCTTCTTTAGCAAGGCAGTGGTCATCTTGGAGGTGTGTTTGGGGTCGTTATGTTGGAATACTGCCCTGCGGTCCAGTCTCCGAAGGGAGGGGATCATGCTCTGCTTCAGTATGTCACAGTACATGTTGGCATTCATGGTTCCCTCAATGAACTGTAGCTCCCCAGTGCTGGCAGCACTCATGCAGCCCCAGACCATGACACTCCCAACCAGGGGCGTACCTAGAGCATTTGGCACCCGGGGTGGATCCTATATCTAGCACCCCCCTCTAGCACCTTTGGTCCCCTTTACATTACACTGCACTCTACACCTCTGGACCCCTTTACATTACACTGGACCCCTTTACATTACACAGAACTCTGGACCCCTTTACATTACACAGTACTCTGGACCCCTTTACATTACACAGCCCTTGCACCTCTGGACCCCTTTACATTACACAGCACCTTGCACCTAAGGACCTCTTTACATGACACAGCACCCTTACACCTCTGGACCCCTTTACATTACACAGCACCCTGCACCTCTGGACCTTTTTACATTACACAGCACCCTACACCTCTGGACCCTTTTACATTACACTGCACCCTACATCACTGGACCCCTTTACATTACACTGCACCTTGCACCTCTGGACCCTTTACATTACACTGCACCTTGCACCTCTGGACCCTTTTACATTACACTGCACCTTGCACCTCTGGACCCTTTACATTACACTGCACCTTGCATTTTTGAACCCCTTTACATTACACTGGACCCCTTTACATTACACAGCACTCTGGACCCCTTTACATTACACAGTATCCTTACACCTCTGGACCCCTTTACATTACACAGCCCCCCACAGACCCCCCCCCCCACAGTGCAGACCCCCCACAGTACAGACCCCCCCACAGTGCAGTCCCCCACTCCCCCACAGTACAGACCCCCCCACAGTACAGACACCCATACAGTACAGACCCCCACCCCAACAGTACAGACCCCCCAACAGTACAGACCCCCCCACAGTACAGACACCCCTACAGTGCAGACCCCCACCCCCCGCCACAGTACAGACACCCCTACAGTGCAGCCCCCCACTCCCCCACAGTACAGACCCCCCAACAGTACAGACCCCCCACAGTACAGACACCCCTACAGTGCAGACCCCCACTCCCCACAGTACAGACACCCCCACAGTACAGACACCCCTACAGTACTGACCCCCCCCCACAGTACAGACACCCCTACAGTGCAGACCCCCACAGTACAGACACCCCTACAGTGCAGACCCCCACCCCCCCACAGTACAGACACCCCTACAGTGCAGACTCCCCCCACAGTACATACACCCCTACAGTGTAGACCCCCACCCCCCCCCCACAGTACAGACACCCCTACAGTGCAGACCCCCACCCCCCCACAGTACAGACACCCCTACAGTGCAGCCACCACTCCCCCACAGTACGGACCCCCCAACAGTACAGACCCCCCCACAGTACAGACCCCCACCCCCCCACAGTACAGACCCCCCAACAGTACAGACCCCCCCACAGTACAGACACCCCTACAGTGCAGACCCCCACAGTACAGACACCCCTACAGTGCAGACCCCCACCCCCCCACAGTACAGACACCCCTACAGTGCAGACCTCCCCCCACAGTAAAGATAACCCTACAGTGCAGATCCCCCCCCCACAGTACAGACACTAGACACATAATGTACCAGTGCAGTCAGATGATAAGCGCGGGACATGCACACACAGAACTGGTCAGGCGACGGGTCCCCTCCACCTGTTTAGGGAGGAGGAGGGGGAGGCGGCTTCACTCTGCTCGGCTAACAGCCGAGACTTAACAGAGCCGCGGTGAGGCAATGAGAGAGGGGGATCGCTGCGGTGTCACTCGGCTCGCTCGCACCCCCCTTCTTGCAAAGACACTACAGGCTTTCCGCGTGTGTTCTTCCTGTCACCGCAGCGGTGCCGCGGCTTAAACCCGCCCGCCCCTCTGTCTTCATTTCAGCCGCGAAGGGGGGGGGGGCGCTGGCCTGACACCCCCCAGTGTCTGTCACCCGTGGCGGCCCGCCCCCCACTTAGTACGCCTCTGCTCCCACCACCATGCTTGACTGTAGGCAAGACACACTTGTGCTATTGCTACATTTGTTGATTGGTAATCTATATTAGGGAAATGTGTGTGTGACATAACTATGCTCAAGTAATACTGTGCTTTAGTATTTAAGTATTTTGCGTTTTCCCATTTGCTCTATATGAAATTACAACTTCTGATCATCAAAAACATGTTGTACTGTTCAATATTGCTGTGTTAAAAATGTATACTCATCTAATGGCGTTACCAGATCTCATAACATTACATATATATGTATTAGAAATATCACATAGCCACACTTGTATCATGAGAAAGTTCACAGTCCTACAACAAGTGATTTAGAACAAATACAGTGGGGAGAACAAGTATTTGATACACTGCCAATTTTGCAGGTGTTCCTACTTACAAAGCATGTAGAGGTCTGTAATTGTTATCATAGGTACTCTTCAACTGTGAGAGACTGAATCTAAAACAAAAATCCAGAAAATCACATTGTATGAGTTTTAAGTAATTAATTTGCATTTTATTGTATGACATAAGTATTTGATACATCAGAAAAGCAGAACTTAATATTTGGTACAGAAACCTTTGTTTGCAATTACAGAGATCATACGTTTCTTGTAGTTCTTGACCAGGTTTGCATATACTGCAGCAGGGATTTTGGCCCACTCCTCCATACCGAGTTTCTCCAGATCCTTCAGGTTTCAGGGCTGTTGCTGGGCAATACGGACTTTCAGCTCCCTCCAAAGATTTTCTAATGGGTCCAGGTCTGGAGACTGGATTGGCAACTCCAGGACCTTGAGATGCTTCTTACAGAGCCACTCCTTAGTTGCCCTGGCTGTGTGTTTTGGGTCGTTGTCATGTTAGAAGACCCAGCCAGGACCCATCTTCAATGCTCTTACTGAGGGAAGGAGGTTGTTGGCCAAGATCTCATGATACATGGCCCCATCCATCCTCCCCTCAATATGGTGCAGTCGTCCTGTCCCCTGTGCAGAAAAGCATCCCCAAAGAATGATGTTTCCACCTCCATGCTTCACGGTTGGCATGGTGTTTTTGCGGTTGTACTCATCCTTCTTCTTCCTCCAAACACGGCGAGTGGAGTTTAGACCAAAAAGCTCTATTTTTGTCTCATCAGACCACATGACCTTCTCCCATTCCTCCTCTGGATCATCCAGATGGTCATTGGCAAACTTCAGACAGGCCTGGACATGCGCTGGCTTGAGCAGGGGGACCTTGCGTGCGCTGCAGGATTTTAATCAATGACGTCGTAGTGTGTTACTAATGGTTTTCTTTGAGACTGTGGTCCCAGCTCTCTTCAGGTCATTGACCAGGTCCTGCCATGTAGTTCTGGGCTGATCCCTCACCTTCCTCATGATCATTGATGCCCCACAAGGTGAGATCTTGCATGGAGCCCCAGACCGAGGGAGATTGACCGTCATCTAGGACTTCTTCCATTTTCTAATAATTGCGCCAACAGTTGTTACCTTCTCACCAAGCTGCTTGCCTATTGTCCTGTAGCCTATCCCTGCCTTGTGCAGGTCTACAATTTTATCCCTGATGTCCTTACACAGCTCTGGGGTCTTGGCCATTGTGGAGAGGTTGGAGTCTGTTTGATTGAGTGTGTGGACAGCTGTCTTTTATACAGGTAACGAGTTCAAACAGGTGCAGTTAATACAGGTAATGAGTGGAGAACAGGAGGGCTTCTTAAAGGAGAAGTATGGGATTTGAGTTTTTCCATATTTATACTTACCTTGGTGGATGGAGCATCAGACCAGTGCTCCAGCTGTCCCCCGCCGCCTGTGCACTGAGAACCGAGCCAGCAATCATCGCCGCTGGCTCGGTTATCACAGATCCCCGAGAGGAAAGAGGCTGACTATCAGTCAGCCTCTTTCCTCTCTGCTTCTCCACGCTCATAGGAGGGGCGGGGAGAGGCTGTCTCAGTGGCTCGCTGAGACTGCCATTAATCAGGGCAACTGGCGGATCCCGACTTGGGAAGTCGTGATGACGCGCTGACCCGACTAATGGCAGTGACGTCAGCGGAGAGCGGACTTCAGACCGCTCTCCGCTGAAAACGGGTCACAGGAGTGCTAAACAAATTGCATTCCTGTGACCCTGAGGAGAAGCTCAGCCTAAAAAGCTCAGGCTGGACTTCTCCTTTAAAGAAAAAATAACAGGTCTGTGAGAGCCGAAATTCTTACTGGTTGGTAGGTGATCAAATACTTATGTCATGCAATAAAATGCAAATTAATTATTAAAAAATCATACAATGTGATTTTTCCTGATTTTTGTTTTAGATTCGCAGTTAAAGAGTACCTATGATAAAAATTACAGACCTCTACATGCTTTGTAAGTAGGAAAACCTGCAAAATCTGCAGTGTATCAAATACTTGTTCTCCCCGCTGTATATCCCTGGCCTTAGAATGGCACTTTGTGGCTAAGAGAGGCAATGCCTAATCAAATAATGGAATTAGCTACATAAACCAATGATAAGAAGTTCCACCTTCTGGGCTAGGCTTATTAAAATATTTATGAACTTATTGTCCAGAATGGCATAAAGGACCAGGAGAGGAAGCCATCTGGACACTTCATTCACACTACACTTCAGGACACCCTCAGACCTCACCCCATGTGGCAAGGTGAGTCTAATGGGAGTGGTTTCATAATTAGCAATCAGCTGCAGCACCTGCAGGGCACTAATGAGCAAAGCTGCTGGGTCTGCATCCCTTTATTTTTGTATTCCTATTGGGAGTACCTCACCAAAAATGACATTTTTGGTGCAGGAGATGCCTGAAATCTAACTTGTATCTTAGTGCAGACTTCTGGGAAAATTTGTGAGCCAATTACACAAGCAGGAAATTATGTTTCTGTGTACAGAACACCTCCAGATAGCCATATTGCATTTTCAGAAAATGACAGCGGCTGCAGATTGAAAAGGAAAGGCAATTTTAAAATAATATTCAATTACAAAATGACTTGTATCACAATTGTATATGCTATATTATTTTTTCTTTCTTTGCTATTTTTCCCACACGAAAGTGGAGTTACCCTTTAAATACAAAGACTATGAAGTTTATTATGGTTACAAAGAATTTGGCCCAGTGAGGTCCCGCATTAGTTTGCCAGGTTTGAGAATCTCGAACATAAGCGATTCGCTGGGAACCCATGGTAGTGGCAAACTCTAACCTCATTGCTAATAGTCAGCAAATTTCTCAAAAACATACGTATAAATAAGTGCTCTGGGATGAAAGTTGTGTATAGGGATGAGCTCGGTGTTCGAGTCGAACATACGTTCGACTCGAACATCGGCTGTTCGATCGTTCGACGAAGATCGAACGATTTGGGCCGTTCGCGCCTAATTCGAGTGACGCGAACGGCCCACAATGCACTACGCCATCGCAGTGTCATCCAGGCGCTGTGATTGGCCAAGCATGCACTGTGACCCCGCATGCTTGGCCAATCACAGCGCCGGCAGCGAGGAGAGCAATGATTGGCCACAGGCCCCACACTATAAAAGGCCGCCAGCACGGTGGCCTAGTGTAGTGTGTTCCGGAGCTTAACCTAATCCTTTAGTTTAGGGAAAGAGAAGGATAGGTAGGGAGAGTGTCAGTGTGTTTTACTGTGCTAATCCTTGTTTCTAGGGACAGGGAAGGACAGTGAGGGAAATTCTCCTTGTGCTATACTGTGCTAAAGCATTGATCATCAACCATCTTTAAAAAAACATTTTTTCTAGGGACAGAAAACTATAGGTAGGGAGAGTGTCAGTGTGTTTTACTGTGCTAATCCTTGTTTCTAGGGACAGGGAAGGACAGTGAGGGAAATTCTCCTTGTGCTATACTGTGCTAAAGCATTGATCATCAACCATCTTTAAAAAAACATTTTTTCTAGGGACAGAAAACTATAGGTAGCGAGAGTGTCACTGTGTTTTACTGTGCTAATCCTTGTTTCTAGGGACAGGGAAGGACAGTGAGGGAAATTCTCCTTGTGCTATACTGTGCTAAAGCATTGATCATCAACCATCTTTAAAAAAACATTTTTTCTAGGGACAGAAAACTATAGGTAGCGAGAGTGTCACTGTGTTTTACTGTGCTAATCTTTGTTTCTAGGGACAGGGAAGGACAGTGAGGGAAATTCTCCTTGTGCTATACTGTGCTAAAGCATTGATCATCAACCATCTTTAAAAAAACATTTTTTCTAGGGACAGAAAACTATAGGTAGGGAGAGTGTCAGTGTGTTTTACTGTGCTAATCCTTGTTTCTAGGGACAGGGAAGGACAGTGAGGGAAATTCTCATTGTGCTATACTGTGCTAAAGCATTGATCATCAACCATCTTTAAAAAAACATTTTTTCTAGGGACAGAAAACTATAGGTAGCGAGAGTGTCACTGTGTTTTACTGTGCTAATCCTTGTTTCTAGGGACAGGGAAGGACAGTGAGGGAAATTCTCCTTGTGCTATACTGTGCTAAAGCATTGATCATCAACCATCTTTAAAAAAACATTTTTTCTAGGGACAGAAAACTATAGGTAGCGAGAGTGTCACTGTGTTTTACTGTGCTAATCCTTGTTTCTAGGGACAGGGAAGGACAGTGAGGGAAATTCTCCTTGTGCTATACTGTGCTAAAGCATTGATCATCAACCATCTTTAAAAAAACATTGTTTCTAGGGACAGAAAACTATAGGTGCGAGAGTGTCACTGTGTTTTACTGTGCTAATCCTTGTTTCTAGGGACAGGGAAGGACAGTGAGGGAAATTCTCCTTGTGCTATACTGTGCTAAAGCATTGATCATCAACCATCTTTAAAAAAACATTTTTTCTAGGGACAGAAAACTATAGGTAGCGAGAGTGTCACTGTGTTTTACTGTGCTAATCCTTTTTTCTAGGGACAGGGAAGGACAGTGAGGGAAATTCTCCTTGTGTTATAATGTACTAAAGCATTGATCATCAACCATCTTTAAAAAAACATTTTTTCTAGGGACAGAAAACTATAGGTAGGGAGAGTGTCACTGTGTTTTACTGTGCTAATCCTTGTTTCTAGGGACAGGGAAGGACAGTGAGGGAAATTCTCCTTGTGCTATACTGTGCTAAAGCATTGATCATCAACCATCTTTAAAAAAACATTTTTTCTAGGGACAGAAAACTATAGGTAGCGAGAGTGTCACTGTGTTTTACTGTGCTAATCCTTGTTTCTAGGGACAGGGAAGGACAGTGAGGGAAATTCTCCTTGTGCTATACTGTGCTAAAGCATTGATCATCAACCATCTTTAAAAAAACATTTTTTCTAGGGACAGAAAACTATAGGTAGGGAGAGTGTCAGTGTGTTTTACTGTGCTAATCCTTGTTTCTAGGGACAGGGAAGGACAGTGAGGGAAATTCTCCTTGTGCTATACTGTGCTAAAGCATTGATCATCAACCATCTTTAAAAAAACATTTTTTCTAGGGACAGAAAACTATAGGTAGCGAGAGTGTCAGTGTGTTTTACTGTGCTAATCCTTGTTTCTAGGGACAGGGAAGGACAGTGAGGGAAATTCTCCTTGTGCTATACTGTGCTAAAGCATTGATCATCAACCATCTTTAAAAAAACATTTTTTCTAGGGACAGAAAACTATAGGTAGGGAGAGTGTCAGTGTGTTTTACTGTGCTAATCCTTGTTTCTAGGGACAGGGAAGGACAGTGAGGGAAATTCTCCTTGTGCTATACTGTGCTAAAGCATTGATCATCAACCATCTTTAAAAAAACATTTTTTCTAGGGACAGAAAACTATAGGTAGCGAGAGTGTCACTGTGTTTTACTGTGCTAATCCTTGTTTCTAGGGACAGGGAAGGACAGTGAGGGAAATTCTCCTTGTGCTATACTGTGCTAAAGCATTGATCATCAACCATCTTTAAAAAAACATTTTTTCTAGGGACAGAAAACTATAGGTAGCGAGAGTGTCACTGTGTTTTACTGTGCTAATCCTTGTTTCTAGGGACAGGGAAGGACAGTGAGGGAAATTCTCCTTGTGCTATACTGTGCTAAAGCATTGATCATCAACCATCTTTAAAAAAACATTTTTTCTAGGGACAGAAAACTATAGGTAGGGAGAGTGTCAGTGTGTTTTACTGTGCTAATCCTTGTTTCTAGGGACAGGGAAGGACAGTGAGGGAAATTCTCCTTGTGCTATACTGTGCTAAAGCATTGATCATCAACCATCTTTAAAAAAACATTTTTTCTAGGGACAGAAAACTATAGGTAGCGAGAGTGTCACTGTGTTTTACTGTGCTAATCCTTGTTTCTAGGGACAGGGAAGGACAGTGAGGGAAATTCTCCTTGTGCTATACTGTGCTAAAGCATTGATCATCAACCATCTTTAAAAAAACATTTTTTCTAGGGACAGAAAACTATAGGTAGGGAGAGTGTCAGTGTGTTTTACTGTTCTAATCCTTGTTTCTAGGGACAGGGAAGGACAGTGAGGGAAATTCTCCTTGTGCTATACTGTGCTAAAGCATTGATCATCAACCATCTTTAAAAAAAAATTTTTTCTAGGGACAGAAAACTATAGGTAGCGAGAGTGTCAGTGTGTTTTACTGTGCTAATCCTTGTTTCTAGGGACAGGGAAGGACAGTGAGGGAAATTCTCCTTGTGCTATACTGTGCTAAAGCATTGATCATCAACCATCTTTAAAAAAACATTTTTTCTAGGGACAGAAAACTATAGGTAGCGAGAGTGTCAGTGTGTTTTACTGTGCTAATCCTTGTTTCTAGGGACAGGGAAGGAAAGTGAGGGAAATTCTCCTTGTGCTATACTGTGCTAAAGCATTGATCATCAACCATCTTTAAAAAAACATTTTTTCTAGGGACAGAAAACTATAGGTAGCGAGAGTGTCACTGTGTTTTACTGTGCTAATCCTTGTTTCTAGGGACAGGGAAGGGCAGTGAGGGAAATTCTCCTTGTGCTATACTGTGCTAAAGCATTGATCATCAACCATCTTTAAAAAAACATTTTTTCTAGGGACAGAAAACTATAGGTAGGGAGAGTGTCAGTGTGTTTTACTGTTCTAATCCTTGTTTCTAGGGACAGGGAAGGACAGTGAGGGAAATTCTCCTTGTGCTATACTGTGCTAAAGCATTGATCATCAACCATCTTTAAAAAAACATTTTTTCTAGGGACAGAAAACTATAGGTAGCGAGAGTGTCAGTGTGTTTTACTGTGCTAATCCTTGTTTCTAGGGACAGGGAAGGACAGTGAGGGAAATTCTCCTTGTGCTATACTGTGCTAAAGCATTGATCATCAACCATCTTTAAAAAAACATTTTTTCTAGGGACAGAAAACTATAGGTAGCGAGAGTGTCAGTGTGTTTTACTGTGCTAATCCTTGTTTCTAGGGACAGGGAAGGACAGTGAGGGAAATTCTCCTTGTGCTATACTGTGCTAAAGCATTGATCATCAACTATCTTTAAAAAAACATTTTTTCTAGGGACAGAAAACTATAGGTAGCGAGAGTGTCACTGTGTTTTACTGTGCTAATCCTTGTTTCTAGGGACAGGGAAGGACAGTGAGGGAAATTCTCCTTGTGCTATACTGTGCTAAAGCATTGATCATCAACCATCTTTAAAAAAACATTTTTTCTAGGGACAGAAAACTATAGGTAGCGAGAGTGTCACTGTGTTTTACTGTGCTAATCCTTGTTTCTAGGGACAGGGAAGGACAGTGAGGGAAATTCTCCTTGTGCTATACTGTGCTAAAGCATTGATCATCAACCATCTTTAAAAAAACATTTTTTCTAGGGACAGAAAACTATAGGTAGGGAGAGTGTCAGTGTGTTTTACTGTGCTAATCCTTGTTTCTAGGGACAGAGAAGGACAGTGAGGGAAATTCTCCTTGTGCTATACTGTGCTAAAGCATTGATCATCAACCATCTTTAAAAAAACAATTTTTCTAGGGACAGAAAACTATAGGTAGCGAGAGTGTCACTGTGTTTTACTGTGCTAATCCTTGTTTCTAGGGACAGGGAAGGACAGTGAGGGAAATTCTCCTTGTGCTATACTGTGCTAAAGCATTGATCATCAACCATCTTTAAAAAAACATTTTTTCTAGGGACAGAAATCTATAGGTAGCGAGAGTGTCACTGTGTTTTACTGTGCTAATCCTTGTTTCTAGGGACAGGGAAGGACAGTGAGGGAAATTCTCCTTGTGCTATACTGTGCTAAAGCATTGATCATCAACCATCTTTAAAAAAACATTTTTTCTAGGGACAGAAAACTATAGGTAGCGAGAGTGTCACTGTGTTTTACTGTGCTAATCCTTGTTTCTAGGGACAGGGAAGGACAGTGAGGGAAATTCTCCTTGTGCTATACTGTGCTAAAGCATTGATCATCAACCATCTTTAAAAAAACATTTTTTCTAGGGACAGAAAACTATAGGTAGCGAGAGTGTCACTGTGTTTTACTGTGCTAATCCTTGTTTCTAGGGACAGGGAAGGACAGTGAGGGAAATTCTCCTTGTGCTATACTGTGCTAAAGCATTGATCATCAACCATCTTTAAAAAAACATTTTTTCTAGGGACAGAAAACTATAGGTAGCGAGAGTGTCACTGTGTTTTACTGTGCTAATCCTTGTTTCTAGGGACAGGGAAGGACAGTGAGGGAAATTCTCCTTGTGCTATACTGTGCTAAAGCATTGATCATCAACCATCTTTAAAAAAACATTTTTTCTAGGGACAGAAAACTATAGGTAGCGAGAGTGTCACTGTGTTTTACTGTGCTAATCTTTGTTTCTAGGGACAGGGAAGAGCAGTGAGGGAAATTCTCCTTGTGCTATACTGTGCTAAAGCATTGATCATCAACCATCTTTAAAAAAACATTTTTTCTAGGGACAGAAAACTATAGGTAGGGAGAGTGTCAGTGTGTTTTACTGTGCTAATCCTTGTTTCTAGGGACAGGGAAGGACAGTGAGGGAAATTCTCCTTGTGCTATACTGTGCTAAAGCATTGATCATCAACCATCTTTAAAAAAACATTTTTTCTAGGGACAGAAAACTATAGGTAGTGTGACAGCAGGAAGGTAAAGTCACCTGGTTGCATCCAGGGGGGTAGATATATTTCTCCCAGATTCAGGCTTTATGCCGACTTATACAACTAGGGAGTTGATGAAGCCCAGCTGAGGCTAGTGGGCTCATGAATGACTCATACCTCTAGGGAGAGGGCTGGGCGTCGTGCAGACAGGGAGTTGATGAGGCCAGCTGAAGCTTGTCAGCTCATTTAGGCCTCTATAAAAAACTCCCAGCTTCATTAGATGTTAGCTCATGCCTGGAACCAGACCTGTGTGGACTGTCTAGGGAGAGTGAACCCCTGTGCGGTGAGGCAAAGCCTGTGTGGCTATTTGTTTGGACTTTTACTAAACCAGGGACTTAGGGACTAGGACAGCACCAGGCTGATCCCAGTTGTTAGTTTAGGAAACCTGCATGTTTAGTCAGAGGTCAAACTGACCAGGATTTATTTTGTTTGTTTCTTTTTGGCTTTGCTGTGTTTTTGTCACTGTACATAGAGAAATAAACCGCACCTTTTGATTTTGAAAACCACAACCTCCGTCTGCTGGCCCTGTTTTTGTGTGGGGAGCCCAACCAGGGGGTCACACACACCCGCTACCGAGTTAACCCCCTCACAGTTGGTGGAGAATGCGGGCAGTTTTTTTTAAGCCAGCATGGAGGAGATACTGAAACAGCTGGCTCTAGCAAATGCCAATCAACAGCAGACAAATGCAGGTTTGCAAAGGAGCCTTGCAGCCCAGCAGCAAGCTCATCAACAAGCCCAGCAGCAATCTGAGGCCCGCTTCATAGACCTGTTACAGAAGCAAGAGCAGAGACTACAACAAATGGAAGCAGTAATGCAGCAACGTCCGCAGACCAGTGAGGAAAGCCGTCCCACTAATACCGCGTCCTTTGGGGTGAGTCGTTTATTGACAAAAATGACTGGAGAGGATGATCCAGAGGTATTTTTGACCACATTTGAAAGGACTGCTGAAAGAGAAAAGTGGCCTGAGGAGCAGTGGGCTGGACTGGTGGCTCCTCTGTTAACTGGTGAATCGCAGAAGGCTTACTATGACCTAGAGCCTGACCAAGCAAAAGACTATGTGATGCTAAAAGCTGAAATATTGGCAAGGCTGGGTGTCACCCTGGCTGTCCGGGCTCAGCGTGTGCATAACTGGACTTTCCAGCTTGGAAAACCCCCCAGGTCTCAAATGTATGATCTCATTCACCTGAGCAGGAAGTGGCTACAGCCAGAGACTTTGTCCGCACCGGAGATTGTGGAACGTGTTGTGATGGATCGTTTCTTGAGAGCTCTTCCTACCGCCATTCAAAAGTGGGTAAGCCATGGAGACCCAGAAACGGCCGGTAAACTTGTGGATCGTGTAGAGAGATACTTGGCTACAGAGAACCTGACGGCCTCTTCCAGAGACTCTCGGACTTTCCACCCTAAGACCAGACCATCCCCAGGGGCGGATAAGAGGATTCCAAGGGGTGAGGGTGGAGAGAGTGAGAGGGTGGGAGCTCTACCCCAAGTTTGGCGAGAACAGCCTGGGAAATCAGCGGCTCAAGAGGCCGCAAGAAGGATCGTTTGCTACCGCTGCCGGCAAGCGGGACATATTGCAGCAAATTGCCCGGTTGTGGAGGAACCCATGCAATGTGACTTTCTGATGGACAGACGTCAGTCGCTGTGTGCGACAGTCGCATGCACTGCCATTCGGGGAACTGAGAAACATTTATGCAAAATGTGTATTAATGGTAGAAATGTTGTGGTATTACTGGATTCAGGTAGCCTTGTGACCCTGATAAAGGCTGAATTAGTTAAAACAGAGGTCTCTGGGAATAGCAAGGTAGCTGTTATTTGTGTGCATGGGGACACCCGAGAGTATCCAGTGACTACAGTGTGTTTCGAGACCCCCAAAGGTACCCTCTCTCATCCAGTGGGGTTAGTATCTCAATTACCGCATGATGCCATTGTGGGAAGGGATTTTCCGAAGTTCTGGGAACTGTGGGATGATCCTGAGCCCCCCACTGGTGCCCCTATGTACCAGGAATGTGATAGCCAGAACTCCTCTGAGAGTGGTGAGGACTCTCCAGAATTTCCCTTGTCAGTATTGGCAGGGGAGACTCAAGAAACTGGAGAGGAGCCCACCTCCTCAGACGAAAACCTACCGTCTGTGGAGTTTTCTGATCTGGAGGTTCACAGGGAAAATTTTGCCACAGAACAGTTAAAAGACCCCGCCCTAATAAAGGCACGGGAAAACGTAGTGGAAATAGATGGCGAGTTAGTGAACCCAGATAATACCTGCACTTACCCATACTTCAGCGTAGAGAAGGACCTACTGTATCGGGTGGCAAAAAGGGCAGAAGAAACCGTTGAGCAGCTGGTGGTGCCCAAACCTTACAGGAAGTTGGTGTTGGAGTTGGCCCATGGGCACATTCTTGGAGGTCATCTGGGGACAGAGAAAACCAGAGAGAGGGTATTACAGAGATTCTATTGGCCTGGGGTGATGAAGGACATAGAAAATTATTGTTCCTCCTGCCCTGTGTGTCAGAGGTCGGCCCCGATGCCACATTTCCGTAGCCCGCTGGTCCCTCTACCCATCATTGAGGTCCCGTTTGAGAGAATCGCAATGGATTTGGTAGGTCCTATAATCAAGTCCGCTAGGGGGCACCAGTACATATTGGTTATAATGGACTATGCCACCCGTTATCCAGAAGCGATCCCTCTCAGAAATACCTCGGCCAAAACCATAGCCAAAGAGCTATCTCTTGTTTTTAGCCGGGTGGGTATTTGTAAAGAACTGCTTACGGACCAAGGTACACCCTTTATGTCCCGGGTTATGAAAGAGCTGTGTAAATTGTTCAAAGTGACGCAATTGCGTACATCTGTGTATCACCCCCAAACCGATGGGCTGGTTGAAAGATTCAACAAAACCCTAAAACAAATGTTGAAGAAAGTGGTGGATAGAGATGGAAAGGATTGGGACTGTCTACTTCCTTATTTGATGTTTGCTATTAGGGAGGTGCCCCAATCCTCTACGGGATTCTCCCCCTTTGAGTTACTGTATGGGAGACACCCAAGAGGGCTGTTGGATATTGCCAAGGAAACTTGGGAAAGTGAGAGTTCTCCCCACAGGAGTGTGATTGAGCATGTCGCCCTGATGCAAGATCGAATTGCACAGGTAATGCCCATCGTGAAGGAACATTTGGCCCAAGCGCAGTTGGCACAGCAGAGAGTGTACAACCGTGGAGCAAAGACCCGTACCTTTTCCCCGGGGGATAGGATATTGGTACTTGTCCCTACGGTTGAAAGTAAATTCCTTGCCAAATGGCAAGGCCCCTACGAGATAATGGAAAAAGTGAGCGAAGTGAATTACAAGGTCAGACAACCAGGAAGGCGAAAGCCCGAACAGATATATCACGTTAATCTGTTGAAAGCCTGGAGGGATAGAGAGTCCCTAGTCGCAGAAACTTGGGCACCAGCTCAAACTGGTTGCGTGATTCCGGAGGTTGGAATAGCAGCCACCTTGTCACAACCCCAACAACAGGAGGTTAAGGAGTTTGTGCTTCGCAACAAGGAGGTGTTCTCTGAGCTGCCGGGACAAACATCTGGGGTAGAGCATGATATTATTACCCCGCCCGGTGAAAGGGTGAAGTTAAAACCCTATCGGATCCCAGAGGCCCGACGGGAGGCAATACGGGAGGAAGTACAGAAAATGCTGAACTTAGGGGTGATAGAGGAGTCCCAAAGTGATTGGTCTAGTCCCATTGTGTTGGTGCCTAAACCGGATGGGAGCTGGCGATTTTGTAACGATTTTCGTCAGTTGAACAAAGTTACAAAATTTGACACCTACCCCATGCCACGTATAGATGAGTTGATCGACCGGCTGGGAACAGCCCGATACATGACGACTCTTGACCTCACAAAAGGGTATTGGCAAATTCCCCTGGCCAAGTCGGCCAAAGAGAAAACCGCATTTGTAACCCCAGACGGGGCGTTCCAATATAAGAGAATGCCGTTCGGGTTACAGAATGCGCCGGCCACATTCCAGCGGAAAATGGACCAGATGCTGAGGCCCCATCGGAAGTATGCTGCGGCTTACCTGGATGACGTAATTGTCCATAGCACAGATTGGGCCTCACATCTGCCAAAAGTGCAAGCAGTCCTGGACTCTGTTCGGGAAGCGGGGTTTACGGCTAACCCCAAGAAGTGTACCATTGGGCAGGAGGAGGCCAAATATCTTGGGTACACCATTGGCAGGGGAGTAATAAAACCCCAACTCAACAAAGTCGAGGCCATCCAGAGTTGGCCACGTCCCAACAGCAAGAAGCAGGTACGAGCCTTTCTGGGAATCGCGGGTTATTATCGGCGCTTCATTCCCCACTTTGCTTCTAAGGCTGTGCCCCTAACCAACCTGACGAAAGGGAAAGGGTCGGTCATGATTAAATGGACCCCCGAGGCTGAGGCAGCATTCCAATTCTTGAAACAAGCCTTATGTAGCCAGCCAGTGTTGTACTCACCCGACTTCTCTAAAGACTTTGTCGTACAAAGTGATGCGTCAGATGTGGGGTTAGGAGCAGTATTGTCCCAGGTCTGGAACGGGGAAGAGCACCCAGTCATTTACCTCAGCAGGAAGTTGAAGTCCCATGAGGTAAATTACGCCACGGTTGAAAAGGAGTGTTTAGCGGTGAAGTGGGCTCTAGATTCCCTTCGGTACTATCTGCTAGGTAGGCACTTTGACATGGTTACGGATCACGCTCCGTTAAAGTGGATGGCTCAAAACAAGGAGACAAATAGAAGAGTGAATAGGTGGTTCCTGGCCCTACAGGAATTCAACTTCACAGTAAAGCATCGCCCTGGCGTTCAAATGGGGAATGTGGATGCTTTGTCTCGAGTACATGAATGCCTGATTGCTGGTGTTCCAACCCCAAGGTTAAAACAAGAGGGGGGGGTATGTGACAGCAGGAAGGTAAAGTCACCTGGTTGCATCCAGGGGGGTAGATATATTTCTCCCAGATTCAGGCTTTATGCCGACTTATACAACTAGGGAGTTGATGAAGCCCAGCTGAGGCTAGTGGGCTCATGAATGACTCATACCTCTAGGGAGAGGGCTGGGCGTCGTGCAGACAGGGAGTTGATGAGGCCAGCTGAAGCTTGTCAGCTCATTTAGGCCTCTATAAAAAACTCCCAGCTTCATTAGATGTTAGCTCATGCCTGGAACCAGACCTGTGTGGACTGTCTAGGGAGAGTGAACCCCTGTGCGGTGAGGCAAAGCCTGTGTGGCTATTTGTTTGGACTTTTACTAAACCAGGGACTTAGGGACTAGGACAGCACCAGGCTGATCCCAGTTGTTAGTTTAGGAAACCTGCATGTTTAGTCAGAGGTCAAACTGACCAGGATTTATTTTGTTTGTTTCTTTTTGGCTTTGCTGTGTTTTTGTCACTGTACATAGAGAAATAAACCGCACCTTTTGATTTTGAAAACCACAACCTCCGTCTGCTGGCCCTGTTTTTGTGTGGGGAGCCCAACCAGGGGGTCACACACACCCGCTACCGAGTTAACCCCCTCACAGTAGCGAGAGTGTCACTGTGTTTTACTGTGCTAATCCTTGTTTCTAGGGACAGGGAAGGACAGTGAGGGAAATTCTCCTTGTGCTATACTGTGCTAAAGCATTGATCATCAACCATCTTTAAAAAAACATTTTTTCTAGGGACAGAAAACTATAGGTAGCGAGAGTGTCACTGTGTTTTACTGTGCTAATCCTTGTTTCTAGGGACAGGGAAGGACAGTGAGGGAAATTCTCCTTGTGCTATACTGTGCTAAAGCATTGATCATCAACCATCTTTAAAAAAACATTTTTTCTAGGGACAGAAAACTATAGGTAGCGAGAGTGTCACTGTGTTTTACTGTGCTAATCCTTGTTTCTAGGGACAGGGAAGGACAGTGAGGGAAATTCTCCTTGTGCTATACTGTGCTAAAGCATTGATCATCAACCATCTTTAAAAAAACATTTTTTCTAGGGACAGAAAACTATAGGTAGCGAGAGTGTCACTGTGTTTTACTGTGCTAATCTTTGTTTCTAGGGACAGGGAAGGACAGTGAGGGAAATTCTCCTTGTGCTATACTGTGCTAAAGCATTGATCATCAACCATCTTTAAAAAAAAAAATTTCTAGGGACAGAAAACTATAGGTAGGGAGAGTGTCAGTGTGTTTTACTGTGCTAATCCTTGTTTCTAGGGACAGGGAAGGACAGTGAGGGAAATTCTCCTTGTGCTATACTGTGCTAAAGCATTGATCATCAACCATCTTTAAAAAAACATTTTTTCTAGGGACAGAAAACTATAGGTAGCGAGAGTGTCACTGTGTTTTACTGTGCTAATCCTTGTTTCTAGGGACAGGGAAGGACAGTGAGGGAAATTCTCCTTGTGCTATACTGTGCTAAGGCATTGATCATCAACCATCTTTAAAAAAACATTGTTTCTAGGGACAGAAAACTATAGGTAGCGAGAGTGTCACTGTGTTTTACTGTGCTAATCCTTGTTTCTAGGGACAGGGAAGGACAGTGAGGGAAATTCTCCTTGTGCTATACTGTGCTAAAGCATTGATCATCAACCATCTTTAAAAAAACATTTTTTCTAGGGACAGAAAACTATAGGTAGCGAGAGTGTCACTGTGTTTTACTGTGCTAATCCTTTTTTCTAGGGACAGGGAAGGACAGTGAGGGAAATTCTCCTTGTGTTATAATGTACTAAAGCATTGATCATCAACCATCTTTAAAAAAACATTTTTTCTAGGGACAGAAAACTATAGGTAGGGAGAGTGTCACTGTGTTTTACTGTGCTAATCCTTGTTTCTAGGGACAGGGAAGGACAGTGAGGGAAATTCTCCTTGTGCTATACTGTGCTAAAGCATTGATCATCAACCATCTTTAAAAAAACATTTTTTCTAGGGACAGAAAACTATAGGTAGCGAGAGTGTCACTGTGTTTTACTGTGCTAATCCTTGTTTCTAGGGACAGGGAAGGACAGTGAGGGAAATTCTCCTTGTGCTATACTGTGCTAAAGCATTGATCATCAAACATCTTTAAAAAAACATTTTTTCTAGGGACAGAAAACTATAGGTAGGGAGAGTGTCAGTGTGTTTTACTGTGCTAATCCTTGTTTCTAGGGACAGGGAAGGACAGTGAGGGAAATTCTCCTTGTGCTATACTGTGCTAAAGCATTGATCATCAACCATCTTTAAAAAAACATTTTTTCTAGGGACAGAAAACTATAGGTAGCGAGAGTGTCACTGTGTTTTACTGTGCTAATCCTTGTTTCTAGGGACAGGGAAGGACAGTGAGGGAAATTCTCCTTGTGCTATACTGTGCTAAAGCATTGATCATCAACCATCTTTAAAAAAACATTTTTTCTAGGGACAGAAAACTATAGGTAGCGAGAGTGTCACTGTGTTTTACTGTGCTAATCCTTGTTTCTAGGGACAGGGAAGGACAGTGAGGGAAATTCTCCTTGTGCTATACTGTGCTAAAGCATTGATCATCAACCATCTTTAAAAAAACATTTTTTCTAGGGACAGAAAACTATAGGTAGCGAGAGTGTCATTGTGTTTTACTGTGCTAATCCTTGTTTCTAGGGACAGGGAAGGACAGTGAGGGAAATTCTCCTTGTGCTATACTGTGCTAAAGCATTGATCATCAACCATCTTTAAAAAAACATTTTTTCTAGGGACAGAAAACTATAGGTAGCGAGAGTGTCACTGTGTTTTACTGTGCTAATCCTTGTTTCTAGGGACAGGGAAGGACAGTGAGGGAAATTCTCCTTGTGCTATACTGTGCTAAAGCATTGATCATCAACCATCTTTAAAAAAACATTTTTTCTAGGGACAGAAAACTATAGGTAGCGAGAGTGTCACTGTGTTTTACTGTGCTAATCCTTGTTTCTAGGGACAGGGAAGGACAGTGAGGGAAATTCTCCTTGTGCTATACTGTGCTAAAGCATTGATCATCAACCATCTTTAAAAAAACATTTTTTCTAGGAACAGAAAACTATAGGTAGGGAGAGTGTCAGTGTGTTTTACTGTGCTAATCCTTGTTTCTAGGGACAGGGAAGGACAGTGAGGGAAATTCTCCTTGTGCTATACTGTGCTAAAGCATTGATCATCAACCATCTTTAAAAAAACATTTTTTCTAGGGACAGAAAACTATAGGTAGCGAGAGTGTCACTGTGTTTTACTGTGCTAATCCTTGTTTCTAGGGACAGGGAAGGACAGTGAGGGAAATTCTCCTTGTGCTATACTGTGCTAAAGCATTGATCATCAACCATCTTTAAAAAAACATTTTTTCTAGGGGCAGAAAACTATAGGTAGCGAGAGTGTCACTGTGTTTTACTGTGCTAATCCTTGTTTCTAGGGACAGGGAAGGACAGTGAGGGAAATTCTCCTTGTGCTATACTGTGCTAAAGCATTGATCATCAACCATCTTTAAAAAAACCTTTTTTCTAGGGACAGAAAACTATAGGTAGCGAGAGTGTCAGTGTGTTTTACTGTGCTAATCCTTGTTTCTAGGGACAGGGAAGGACAGTGAGGGAAATTCTCCTTGTGCTATACTGTGCTAAAGCATTGATCATCAACCATCTTTAAAAAAACATTTTTTCTAGGGACAGAAAACTATAGGTAGCGAGAGTGTCAGTGTGTTTTACTGTGCTAATCCTTGTTTCTAGGGACAGAGAAGGACAGTGAGGGAAATTCTCCTTGTGCTATACTGTGCTAAAGCATTGATCATCAACCATCTTTAAAAAAACATTTTTTCTAGGGACAGAAAACTATAGGTAGGGAGAGTGTCAGTGTGTTTTACTGTGCTAATCCTTGTTTCTAGGGACAGGGAAGGACAGTGAGGGAAATTCTCCTTGTGCTATACTGTGCTAAAGCATTGATCATCAACCATCTTTAAAAAAACATTTTTTCTAGGGACAGAAAACTATAGGTAGCGAGAGTGTCACTGTGTTTTACTGTGCTAATCCTTGTTTCTAGGGACAGGGAAGGACAGTGAGGGAAATTCTCCTTGTGCTATACTGTGCTAAAGCATTGATCATCAACCATCTTTAAAAAAACATTTTTTCTAGGGACAGAAAACTATAGGTAGCGAGAGTGTCACTGTGTTTTACTGTGCTAATCCTTGTTTCTAGGGACAGGGAAGGACAGTGAGGGAAATTCTCCTTGTGCTATACTGTGCTAAAGCATTGATCATCAACCATCTTTAAAAAAACATTTTTTCTAGGGACAGAAAACTATAGGTAGCGAGAGTGTCACTGTGTTTTACTGTGCTAATCCTTGTTTCTAGGGACAGGGAAGGACAGTGAGGGAAATTCTCCTTGTGCTATACTGTGCTAAAGCATTGATCATCAACCATCTTTAAAAAAACATTTTTTCTAGGGACAGAAAACTATAGGTAGCGAGAGTGTCACTGTGTTTTACTGTGCTAATCCTTGTTTCTAGGGACAGGGAAGGACAGTGAGGGAAATTCTCCTTGTGCTATACTGTGCTAAAGCATTGATCATCAACCATCTTTAAAAAAACATTTTTTCTAGGGACAGAAAACTATAGGTAGCGAGAGTGTCACTGTGTTTTACTGTGCTAATCCTTGTTTCTAGGGACAGGGAAGGACAGTGAGGGAAATTCTCCTTGTGTTATAATGTGCTAAAGCATTGATCATCAACCATCTTTAAAAAAACATTTTTTCTAGGGACAGAAAACTATAGGTAGGGAGAGTGTCAGTGTGTTTTACTGTGCTAATCCTTGTTTCTAGGGACAGGGAAGGACAGTGAGGGAAATTCTCCTTGTGCTATACTGTGCTAAAGCATTGATCATCAACCATCTTTAAAAAAACATTTTTTCTAGGGACAGAAAACTATAGGTAGCGAGAGTGTCACTGTGTTTTACTGTGCTAATCCTTGTTTCTAGGGACAGGGAAGGACAGTGAGGGAAATTCTCCTTGTGCTATACTGTGCTAAAGCATTGATCATCAACCATCTTTAAAAAAACATTTTTTCTAGGGACAGAAAACTATAGGTAGGGAGAGTGTCAGTGTGTTTTACTGTGCTAATCCTTGTTTCTAGGGACAGGGAAGGACAGTGAGGGAAATTCTCCTTGTGCTATACTGTGCTAAAGCATTGATCATCAACCATCTTTAAAAAAACATTTTTTGTAGGGACAGAAAACTATAGGTAGCGAGAGTGTCACTGTGTTTTACTGTGCTAATCCTTGTTTCTAGGGACAGGGAAGGACAGTGAGGGAAATTCTCCTTGTGCTATACTGTGCTAAAGCATTGATCATCAACCATCTTTAAAAAAACATTTTTTCTAGGGACAGAAAACTATAGGTAGCGAGAGTGTCACTGTGTTTTACTGTGCTAATCCTTGTTTCTAGGGACAGGGAAGGACAGTGAGGGAAATTCTCCTTGTGCTATACTGTGCTAAAGCATTGATCATCAACCATCTTTAAAAAAACATTTTTTCTAGGGACAGAAAACTATAGGTAGCGAGAGTGTCACTGTGTTTTACTGTGCTAATCCTTGTTTCTAGGGACAGGGAAGGACAGTGAGGGAAATTCTCCTTGTGCTATACTGTGCTAAAGCATTGATCATCAACCATCTTTAAAAAAACATTTTTTCTAGGGACAGAAAACTATAGGTAGGGAGAGTGTCAGTGTGTTTTACTGTGCTAATCCTTGTTTCTAGGGACAGGGAAGGACAGTGAGGGAAATTCTCCTTGTGCTATACTGTGCTAAAGCATTGATCATCAACCATCTTTAAAAAAACATTTTTTCTAGGGACAGAAAACTATAGGTAGCGAGAGTGTCACTGTGTTTTACTGTGCTAATCCTTGTTTCTAGGGACAGGGAAGGACAGTGAGGGAAATTCTCCTTGTGCTATACTGTGCTAAAGCATTGATCATCAACTATCTTTAAAAAAACATTTTTTCTAGGGACAGAAAACTATAGGTAGCGAGAGTGTCACTGTGTTTTACTGTGCTAATCCTTGTTTCTAGGGACAGGGAAGGACAGTGAGGGAAATTCTCCTTGTGCTATACTGTGCTAAAGCATTGATCATCAACCATCTTTAAAAAAACATTTTTTCTAGGGACAGAAAACTATAGGTAGCGAGAGTGTCACTGTGTTTTACTGTGCTAATCCTTGTTTCTAGGGACAGGGAAGGACAGTGAGGGAAATTCTCCTTGTGCTATACTGTGCTAAAGCATTGATCATCAACCATCTTTAAAAAAAAAAATTTCTAGGGACAGAAAACTATAGGTAGGGAGAGTGTCAGTGTGTTTTACTGTGCTAATCCTTGTTTCTAGGGACAGGGAAGGACAGTGAGGGAAATTCTCCTTGTGCTATACTGTGCTAAAGCATTGATCATCAACCATCTTTAAAAAAACATTTTTTTCTAGGGACAGAAAACTATAGGTAGCGAGAGTGTCACTGTGTTTTACTGTGCTAATCATTGTTTCTAGGGACAGGGAAGGACAGTGAGGGAAATTCTCCTTGTGCTATACTGTGCTAAAGCATTGATCATCAACCATCTTTAAAAAAACATTTTTTCTAGGGACAGAAAACTATAGGTAGCGAGAATGTCACTGTGTTTTACTGTGCTAATCCTTGTTTCTAGGGACAGGGAAGGACAGTGAGGGAAATTCTCCTTGTGCTATACTGTGCTAAAGCATTGATCATCAACCATCTTTAAAAAAACATTTTTTCTAGGGACAGAAAACTATAGGTAGCGAGAGTGTCACTGTGTTTTACTGTGCTAATCCTTGTTTCTAGGGACAGGGAAGGACAGTGAGGGAAATTCTCCTTGTGCTATACTGTGCTAAAGCATTGATCATCAACCATCTTTAAAAAAACATTTTTTCTAGGGACAGAAAACTATAGGTAGCGAGAGTGTCACTGTGTTTTACTGTGCTAATCCTTGTTTCTAGGGACAGGGAAGGACAGTGAGGGAAATTCTCCTTGTGCTATACTGTGCTAAAGCATTGATCATCAACCATCTTTAAAAAAACATTTTTTCTAGGAACAGAAAACTATAGGTAGGGAGAGTGTCAGTGTGTTTTACTGTGCTAATCCTTGTTTCTAGGGACAGGGAAGGACAGTGAGGGAAATTCTCCTTGTGCTATACTGTGCTAAAGCATTGATCATCAACCATCTTTAAAAAAACATTTTTTCTAGGGACAGAAAACTATAGGTAGCGAGAGTGTCACTGTGTTTTACTGTGCTAATCCTTGTTTCTAGGGACAGGGAAGGACAGTGAGGGAAATTCTCCTTGTGCTATACTGTGCTAAAGCATTGATCATCAACCATCTTTAAAAAAACATTTTTTCTAGGGACAGAAAACTATAGGTAGCGAGAGTGTCACTGTGTTTTACTGTGCTAATCCTTGTTTCTAGGGACAGGGAAGGACAGTGAGGGAAATTCTCCTTGTGCTATACTGTGCTAAAGCATTGATCATCAACCATCTTTAAAAAAACATTTTTTCTAGGGACAGAAAACTATAGGTAGCGAGAGTGTCACTGTGTTTTACTGTGCTAATCCTTGTTTCTAGGGACAGGGAAGGACAGTGAGGGAAATTCTCCTTGTGTTATAATGTGCTAAAGCATTGATCATCAACCATCTTTAAAAAAACATTTTTTCTAGGGACAGAAAACTATAGGTAGGGAGAGTGTCAGTGTGTTTTACTGTGCTAATCCTTGTTTCTAGGGACAGGGAAGGACAGTGAGGGAAATTCTCCTTGTGCTATACTGTGCTAAAGCATTGATCATCAACCATCTTTAAAAAAACATTTTTTCTAGGGACAGAAAACTATAGGTAGCGAGAGTGTCACTGTGTTTTACTGTGCTAATCCTTGTTTCTAGGGACAGGGAAGGACAGTGAGGGAAATTCTCCTTGTGCTATACTGTGCTAAAGCATTGATCATCAACCATCTTTAAAAAAACATTTTTTCTAGGGACAGAAAACTATAGGTAGGGAGAGTGTCAGTGTGTTTTACTGTGCTAATCCTTGTTTCTAGGGACAGGGAAGGACAGTGAGGGAAATTCTCCTTGTGCTATACTGTGCTAAAGCATTGATCATCAACCATCTTTAAAAAAACATTTTTTGTAGGGACAGAAAACTATAGGTAGCGAGAGTGTCACTGTGTTTTACTGTGCTAATCCTTGTTTCTAGGGACAGGGAAGGACAGTGAGGGAAATTCTCCTTGTGCTATACTGTGCTAAAGCATTGATCATCAACCATCTTTAAAAAAACATTTTTTCTAGGGACAGAAAACTATAGGTAGCGAGAGTGTCACTGTGTTTTACTGTGCTAATCCTTGTTTCTAGGGACAGGGAAGGACAGTGAGGGAAATTCTCCTTGTGCTATACTGTGCTAAAGCATTGATCATCAACCATCTTTAAAAAAACATTTTTTCTAGGGACAGAAAACTATAGGTAGCGAGAGTGTCACTGTGTTTTACTGTGCTAATCCTTGTTTCTAGGGACAGGGAAGGACAGTGAGGGAAATTCTCCTTGTGCTATACTGTGCTAAAGCATTGATCATCAACCATCTTTAAAAAAACATTTTTTCTAGGGACAGAAAACTATAGGTAGGGAGAGTGTCAGTGTGTTTTACTGTGCTAATCCTTGTTTCTAGGGACAGGGAAGGACAGTGAGGGAAATTCTCCTTGTGCTATACTGTGCTAAAGCATTGATCATCAACCATCTTTAAAAAAACATTTTTTCTAGGGACAGAAAACTATAGGTAGCGAGAGTGTCACTGTGTTTTACTGTGCTAATCCTTGTTTCTAGGGACAGGGAAGGACAGTGAGGGAAATTCTCCTTGTGCTATACTGTGCTAAAGCATTGATCATCAACTATCTTTAAAAAAACATTTTTTCTAGGGACAGAAAACTATAGGTAGCGAGAGTGTCACTGTGTTTTACTGTGCTAATCCTTGTTTCTAGGGACAGGGAAGGACAGTGAGGGAAATTCTCCTTGTGCTATACTGTGCTAAAGCATTGATCATCAACCATCTTTAAAAAAACATTTTTTCTAGGGACAGAAAACTATAGGTAGCGAGAGTGTCACTGTGTTTTACTGTGCTAATCCTTGTTTCTAGGGACAGGGAAGGACAGTGAGGGAAATTCTCCTTGTGCTATACTGTGCTAAAGCATTGATCATCAACCATCTTTAAAAAAAAAAAATTCTAGGGACAGAAAACTATAGGTAGGGAGAGTGTCAGTGTGTTTTACTGTGCTAATCCTTGTTTCTAGGGACAGGGAAGGACAGTGAGGGAAATTCTCCTTGTGCTATACTGTGCTAAAGCATTGATCATCAACCATCTTTAAAAAAACATTTTTTTCTAGGGACAGAAAACTATAGGTAGCGAGAGTGTCACTGTGTTTTACTGTGCTAATCATTGTTTCTAGGGACAGGGAAGGACAGTGAGGGAAATTCTCCTTGTGCTATACTGTGCTAAAGCATTGATCATCAACCATCTTTAAAAAAACATTTTTTCTAGGGACAGAAAACTATAGGTAGCGAGAATGTCACTGTGTTTTACTGTGCTAATCCTTGTTTCTAGGGACAGGGAAGGACAGTGAGGGAAATTCTCCTTGTGCTATACTGTGCTAAAGCATTGATCATCAACCATCTTTAAAAAAACATTTTTTCTAGGGACAGAAAACTATAGGTAGCGAGAGTGTCACTGTGTTTTACTGTGCTAATCCTTGTTTCTAGGGACAGGGAAGGACAGTGAGGGAAATTCTCCTTGTGCTATACTGTGCTAAAGCATTGATCATCAACCATCTTTAAAAAAACATTTTTTCTAGGGACAGAAAACTATAGGTAGCGAGAGTGTCACTGTGTTTTACTGTGCTAATCCTTGTTTCTAGGGACAGGGAAGGACAGTGAGGGAAATTCTCCTTGTGCTATACTGTGCTAAAGCATTGATCATCAACCATCTTTAAAAAAACATTTTTTCTAGGAACAGAAAACTATAGGTAGGGAGAGTGTCAGTGTGTTTTACTGTGCTAATCCTTGTTTCTAGGGACAGGGAAGGACAGTGAGGGAAATTCTCCTTGTGGTATACTGTGCTAAAGCATTCCTCATCAACCATCTTTAAAAAAACATTTTTTCTAGGGACAGAAAACTATAGGTAGCGAGAGTGTCACTGTGTTTTACTGTGCTAATCCTTGTTTCTAGGGACAGGGAAGGACAGTGAGGGAAATTCTCCTTGTGCTATACTGTGCTAAAGCATTGATCATCAACCATCTTTAAAAAAACATTTTTTCTAGGGACAGAAAACTATAGGTAGCGAGAGTGTCACTGTGTTTTACTGTGCTAATCCTTGTTTCTAGGGACAGGGAAGGACAGTGAGGGAAATTCTCCTTGTGCTATACTGTGCTAAAGCATTGATCATCAACCATCTTTAAAAAAACATTTTTTCTAGGGACAGAAAACTATAGGTAGCGAGAGTGTCACTGTGTTTTACTGTGCTAATCCTTGTTTCTAGGGACAGGGAAGGACAGTGAGGGAAATTCTCCTTGTGCTATACTGTGCTAAAGCATTGATCATCAACCATCTTTAAAAAAACATTTTTTCTAGGGACAGAAAACTATAGGTAGCGAGAGTGTCACTGTGTTTTACTGTGCTAATCCTTGTTTCTAGGGACAGGGAAGGACAGTGAGGGAAATTCTCCTTGTGTTATAATGTGCTAAAGCATTGATCATCAACCATCTTTAAAAAAACATTTTTTCTAGGGACAGAAAACTATAGGTAGGGAGAGTGTCAGTGTGTTTTACTGTGCTAATCCTTGTTTCTAGGGACAGGGAAGGACAGTGAGGGAAATTCTCCTTGTGCTATACTGTGCTAAAGCATTGATCATCAACCATCTTTAAAAAAACATTTTTTCTAGGGACAGAAAACTATAGGTAGCGAGAGTGTCACTGTGTTTTACTGTGCTAATCCTTGTTTCTAGGGACAGGGAAGGACAGTGAGGGAAATTCTCCTTGTGCTATACTGTGCTAAAGCATTGATCATCAACCATCTTTAAAAAAACATTTTTTCTAGGGACAGAAAACTATAGGTAGGGAGAGTGTCAGTGTGTTTTACTGTGCTAATCCTTGTTTCTAGGGACAGGGAAGGACAGTGAGGGAAATTCTCCTTGTGCTATACTGTGCTAAAGCATTGATCATCAACCATCTTTAAAAAAACATTTTTTCTAGGGACAGAAAACTATAGGTAGCGAGAGTGTCACTGTGTTTTACTGTGCTAATCCTTGTTTCTAGGGACAGGGAAGGACAGTGAGGGAAATTCTCCTTGTGCTATACTGTGCTAAAGCATTGATCATCAACCATCTTTAAAAAAACATTTTTTCTAGGGACAGAAAACTATAGGTAGCGAGAGTGTCACTGTGTTTTACTGTGCTAATCCTTGTTTCTAGGGACAGGGAAGGACAGTGAGGGAAATTCTCCTTGTGCTATACTGTGCTAAAGCATTGATCATCAACCATCTTTAAAAAAACATTTTTTCTAGGGACAGAAAACTATAGGTAGCGAGAGTGTCACTGTGTTTTACTGTGCTAATCCTTGTTTCTAGGGACAGGGAAGGACAGTGAGGGAAATTCTCCTTGTGCTATACTGTGCTAAAGCATTGATCATCAACTATCTTTAAAAAAACATTTTTTCTAGGGACAGAAAACTATAGGTAGCGAGAGTGTCACTGTGTTTTACTGTGCTAATCCTTGTTTCTAGGGACAGGGAAGGACAGTGAGGGAAATTCTCCTTGTGCTATACTGTGCTAAAGCATTGATCATCAACCATCTTTAAAAAAACATTGTTTCTAGGGACAGAAAACTATAGGTAGCGAGAGTGTCACTGTGTTTTACTGTGCTAATCCTTGTTTCTAGGGACAAGGAAGGACAGTGAGGGAAATTCTCCTTGTGCTATACTGTGCTAAAGCATTGATCATCAACCATCTTTAAAAAAACATTTTTTCTAGGGACAGAAAACTATAGGTAGCGAGAGTGTCACTGTGTTTTACTGTGCTAATCCTTTTTTCTAGGGACAGGGAAGGACAGTGAGGGAAATTCTCCTTGTGTTATAATGTACTAAAGCATTGATCATCAACCATCTTTAAAAAAACATTTTTTCTAGGGACAGAAAACTATAGGTAGGGAGAGTGTCACTGTGTTTTACTGTGCTAATCCTTGTTTCTAGGGACAGGGAAGGACAGTGAGGGAAATTCTCCTTGTGCTATACTGTGCTAAAGCATTGATCATCAACCATCTTTAAAAAAACATTTTTTCTAGGGACAGAAAACTATAGGTAGCGAGAGTGTCACTGTGTTTTACTGTGCTAATCCTTGTTTCTAGGGACAGGGAAGGACAGTGAGGGAAATTCTCCTTGTGCTATACTGTGCTAAAGCATTGATCATCAACCATCTTTAAAAAAACATTTTTTCTAGGGACAGAAAACTATAGGTAGGGAGAGTGTCAGTGTGTTTTACTGTGCTAATCCTTGTTTCTAGGGACAGGGAAGGACAGTGAGGGAAATTCTCCTTGTGCTATACTGTGCTAAAGCATTGATCATCAACCATCTTTAAAAAAACATTTTTTCTAGGGACAGAAAACTATAGGTAGCGAGAGTGTCACTGTGTTTTACTGTGCTAATCCTTGTTTCTAGGGACAGGGAAGGACAGTGAGGGAAATTCTCCTTGTGCTATACTGTGCTAAAGCATTGATCATCAACCATCTTTAAAAAAACATTTTTTCTAGGGACAGAAAACTATAGGTAGCGAGAGTGTCACTGTGTTTTACTGTGCTAATCCTTGTTTCTAGGGACAGGGAAGGACAGTGAGGGAAATTCTCCTTGTGCTATACTGTGCTAAAGCATTGATCATCAACCATCTTTAAAAAAACATTTTTTCTAGGGACAGAAAACTATAGGTAGCGAGAGTGTCACTGTGTTTTACTGTGCTAATCCTTGTTTCTAGGGACAGGGAAGGACAGTGAGGGAAATTCTCCTTGTGCTATACTGTGCTAAAGCATTGATCATCAACCATCTTTAAAAAAACATTTTTTCTAGGGACAGAAAACTATAGGTAGCGAGAGTGTCACTGTGTTTTACTGTGCTAATCCTTGTTTCTAGGGACAGGGAAGGACTGTGAGGGAAATTCTCCTTGTGCTATACTGTGCTAAAGCATTGATCATCAACCATCTTTAAAAAAACATTTTTTCTAGGGACAGAAAACTATAGGTAGTGAGAGTGTCACTGTGTTTTACTGTGCTAATCCTTGTTTCTAGGGACAGGGAAGGACAGTGAGGGAAATTCTCCTTGTGCTATACTGTGCTAAAGCATTGATCATCAACCATCTTTAAAAAAACATTTTTTCTAGGGACAGAAAACTATAGGTAGCGAGAGTGTCACTGTGTTTTACTGTGCTAATCCTTGTTTCTAGGGACAGGGAAGGACAGTGAGGGAAATTCTCCTTGTGCTATACTGTGCTAAAGCATTGATCATCAACCATCTTTAAAAAAACATTTTTTCTAGGAACAGAAAACTATAGGTAGGGAGAGTGTCAGTGTGTTTTACTGTGCTAATCCTTGTTTCTAGGGACAGGGAAGGACAGTGAGGGAAATTCTCCTTGTGCTATACTGTGCTAAAGCATTGATCATCAACCATCTTTAAAAAAACATTTTTTCTAGGGACAGAAAACTATAGGTAGCGAGAGTGTCACTGTGTTTTACTGTGCTAATCCTTGTTTCTAGGGACAGGGAAGGACAGTGAGGGAAATTCTCCTTGTGCTATACTGTGCTAAAGCATTGATCATCAACCATCTTTAAAAAAACATTTTTTCTAGGGACAGAAAACTATAGGTAGCGAGAGTGTCACTGTGTTTTACTGTGCTAATCCTTGTTTCTAGGGACAGGGAAGGACAGTGAGGGAAATTCTCCTTGTGCTATACTGTGCTAAAGCATTGATCATCAACCATCTTTAAAAAAACATTTTTTCTAGGGACAGAAAACTATAGGTAGCGAGAGTGTCACTGTGTTTTACTGTGCTAATCCTTGTTTCTAGGGACAGGGAAGGACAGTGAGGGAAATTCTCCTTGTGCTATACTGTGCTAAAGCATTGATCATCAACCATCTTTAAAAAAACATTTTTTCTAGGGACAGAAAACTATAGGTAGCGAGAGTGTCACTGTGTTTTACTGTGCTAATCCTTGTTTCTAGGGACAGAGAAGGACAGTGAGGGAAATTCTCCTTGTGCTATACTGTGCTAAAGCATTGATCATCAACCATCTTTAAAAAAACATTTTTTCTAGGGACAGAAAACTATAGGTAGGGAGAGTGTCAGTGTGTTTTACTGTGCTAATCCTTGTTTCTAGGGACAGGGAAGGACAGTGAGGGAAATTCTCCTTGTGCTATACTGTGCTAAAGCATTGATCATCAACCATCTTTAAAAAAACATTTTTTCTAGGGACAGAAAACTATAGGTAGCGAGAGTGTCACTGTGTTTTACTGTGCTAATCCTTGTTTCTAGGGACAGGGAAGGACAGTGAGGGAAATTCTCCTTGTGCTATACTGTGCTAAAGCATTCCTCATCAACCATCTTTAAAAAAACATTTTTTCTAGGGACAGAAAACTATAGGTAGCGAGAGTGTCACTGTGTTTTACTGTGCTAATCCTTGTTTCTAGGGACAGGGAAGGACAGTGAGGGAAATTCTCCTTGTGCTATACTGTGCTAAAGCATTGATCATCAACCATCTTTAAAAAAACATTTTTTCTAGGGACAGAAAACTATAGGTAGCGAGAGTGTCACAGTGTTTTACTGTGCTAATCCTTGTTTCTAGGGACAGGGAAGGACAGTGAGGGAAATTCTCCTTGTGCTATACTGTGCTAAAGCATTGATCATCAACCATCTTTAAAAAAACATTTTTTCTAGGGACAGAAAACTATAGGTAGCGAGAGTGTCACTGTGTTTTACTGTGCTAATCCTTGTTTCTAGGGACAGGGAAGGACAGTGAGGGAAATTCTCCTTGTGCTATACTGTGCTAAAGCATTGATCATCAACCATCTTTAAAAAAACATTTTTTCTAGGGACAGAAAACTATAGGTAGCGAGAGTGTCACTGTGTTTTACTGTGCTAATCCTTGTTTCTAGGGACAGGGAAGGACAGTGAGGGAAATTCTCCTTGTGCTATACTGTGCTAAAGCATTGATCATCAACCATCTTTAAAAAAACATTTTTTCTAGGGACAGAAAACTATAGGTAGCGAGAGTGTCACTGTGTTTTACTGTGCTAATCCTTGTTTCTAGGGACAGGGAAGGACAGTGAGGGAAATTCTCCTTGTGCTATACTGTGCTAAAGCATTGATCATCAACCATCTTTAAAAAAACATTTTTTCTAGGGACAGAAAACTATAGGTAGGGAGAGTGTCAGTGTGTTTTACTGTGCTAATCCTTGTTTCTAGGGACAGGGAAGGACAGTGAGGGAAATTCTCCTTGTGCTATACTGTGCTAAAGCATTGATCATCAACCATCTTTAAAAAAACATTTTTTCTAGGGACAGAAAACTATAGGTAGCGAGAGTGTCACTGTGTTTTACTGTGCTAATCCTTGTTTCTAGGGACAGGGAAGGACAGTGAGGGAAATTCTCCTTGTGCTATACTGTGCTAAAGCATTGATCATCAACTATCTTTAAAAAAACATTTTTTCTAGGGACAGAAAACTATAGGTAGCGAGAGTGTCACTGTGTTTTACTGTGCTAATCCTTGTTTCTAGGGACAGGGAAGGACAGTGAGGGAAATTCTCCTTGTGCTATACTGTGCTAAAGCATTGATCATCAACCATCTTTAAAAAAACATTTTTTCTAGGGACAGAAAACTATAGGTAGCGAGAGTGTCACTGTGTTTTACTGTGCTAATCCTTGTTTCTAGGGACAGGGAAGGACAGTGAGGGAAATTCTCCTTGTGCTATACTGTGCTAAAGCATTGATCATCAACCATCTTTAAAAAAAAAAAATTCTAGGGACAGAAAACTATAGGTAGGGAGAGTGTCAGTGTGTTTTACTGTGCTAATCCTTGTTTCTAGGGACAGGGAAGGACAGTGAGGGAAATTCTCCTTGTGCTATACTGTGCTAAAGCATTGATCATCAACCATCTTTAAAAAAACATTTTTTTCTAGGGACAGAAAACTATAGGTAGCGAGAGTGTCACTGTGTTTTACTGTGCTAATCATTGTTTCTAGGGACAGGGAAGGACAGTGAGGGAAATTCTCCTTGTGCTATACTGTGCTAAAGCATTGATCATCAACCATCTTTAAAAAAACATTTTTTCTAGGGACAGAAAACTATAGGTAGCGAGAGTGTCACTGTGTTTTACTGTGCTAATCCTTGTTTCTAGGGACAGGGAAGGACAGTGAGGGAAATTCTCCTTGTGCTATACTGTGCTAAAGCATTGATCATCAACCATCTTTAAAAAAACATTTTTTCTAGGGACAGAAAACTATAGGTAGCGAGAGTGTCACTGTGTTTTACTGTGCTAATCCTTGTTTCTAGGGACAGGGAAGGACAGTGAGGGAAATTCTCCTTGTGCTATACTGTGCTAAAGCATTGATCATCAACCATCTTTAAAAAAACATTTTTTCTAGGGACAGAAAACTATAGGTAGCGAGAGTGTCACTGTGTTTTACTGTGCTAATCCTTGTTTCTAGGGACAGGGAAGGACAGTGAGGGAAATTCTCCTTGTGCTATACTGTGCTAAAGCATTGATCATCAACCATCTTTAAAAAAACATTTTTTCTAGGAACAGAAAACTATAGGTAGGGAGAGTGTCAGTGTGTTTTACTGTGCTAATCCTTGTTTCTAGGGACAGGGAAGGACAGTGAGGGAAATTCTCCTTGTGGTATACTGTGCTAAAGCATTCCTCATCAACCATCTTTAAAAAAACATTTTTTCTAGGGACAGAAAACTATAGGTAGCGAGAGTGTCACTGTGTTTTACTGTGCTAATCCTTGTTTCTAGGGACAGGGAAGGACAGTGAGGGAAATTCTCCTTGTGCTATACTGTGCTAAAGCATTGATCATCAACCATCTTTAAAAAAACATTTTTTCTAGGGACAGAAAACTATAGGTAGCGAGAGTGTCACTGTGTTTTACTGTGCTAATCCTTGTTTCTAGGGACAGGGAAGGACAGTGAGGGAAATTCTCCTTGTGCTATACTGTGCTAAAGCATTGATCATCAACCATCTTTAAAAAAAACATTTTTTCTAGGGACAGAAAACTATAGGTAGCGAGAGTGTCACTGTGTTTTACTGTGCTAATCCTTGTTTCTAGGGACAGGGAAGGACAGTGAGGGAAATTCTCCTTGTGCTATACTGTGCTAAAGCATTGATCATCAACCATCTTTAAAAAAACATTTTTTCTAGGGACAGAAAACTATAGGTAGCGAGAGTGTCACTGTGTTTTACTGTGCTAATCCTTGTTTCTAGGGACAGGGAAGGACAGTGAGGGAAATTCTCCTTGTGTTATAATGTGCTAAAGCATTGATCATCAACCATCTTTAAAAAAACATTTTTTCTAGGGACAGAAAACTATAGGTAGGGAGAGTGTCAGTGTGTTTTACTGTGCTAATCCTTGTTTCTAGGGACAGGGAAGGACAGTGAGGGAAATTCTCCTTGTGCTATACTGTGCTAAAGCATTGATCATCAACCATCTTTAAAAAAACATTTTTTCTAGGGACAGAAAACTATAGGTAGCGAGAGTGTCACTGTGTTTTACTGTGCTAATCCTTGTTTCTAGGGACAGGGAAGGACAGTGAGGGAAATTCTCCTTGTGCTATACTGTGCTAAAGCATTGATCATCAACCATCTTTAAAAAAACATTTTTTCTAGGGACAGAAAACTATAGGTAGGGAGAGTGTCAGTGTGTTTTACTGTGCTAATCCTTGTTTCTAGGGACAGGGAAGGACAGTGAGGGAAATTCTCCTTGTGCTATACTGTGCTAAAGCATTGATCATCAACCATCTTTAAAAAAACATTTTTTCTAGGGACAGAAAACTATAGGTAGCGAGAGTGTCACTGTGTTTTACTGTGCTAATCCTTGTTTCTAGGGACAGGGAAGGACAGTGAGGGCAATTCTCCTTGTGCTATACTGTGCTAAAGCATTGATCATCAACCATCTTTAAAAAAACATTTTTTCTAGGGACAGAAAACTATAGGTAGGGAGAGTGTCAGTGTGTTTTACTGTGCTAATCCTTGTTTCTAGGGACAGGGAAGGACAGTGAGGGAAATTCTCCTTGTGCTATACTGTGCTAAAGCATTGATCATCAACCATCTTTAAAAAAACATTTTTTCTAGGGACAGAAAACTATAGGTAGCGAGAGTGTCACTGTGTTTTACTGTGCTAATCCTTGTTTCTAGGGACAGGGAAGGACAGTGAGGGAAATTCTCCTTGTGCTATACTGTGCTAAAGCATTGATCATCAACTATCTTTAAAAAAACATTTTTTCTAGGGACAGAAAACTATAGGTAGCGAGAGTGTCACTGTGTTTTACTGTGCTAATCCTTGTTTCTAGGGACAGGGAAGGACAGTGAGGGAAATTCTCCTTGTGCTATACTGTGCTAAAGCATTGATCATCAACCATCTTTAAAAAAACATTGTTTCTAGGGACAGAAAACTATAGGTAGCGAGAGTGTCACTGTGTTTTACTGTGCTAATCCTTGTTTCTAGGGACAAGGAAGGACAGTGAGGGAAATTCTCCTTGTGCTATACTGTGCTAAAGCATTGATCATCAACCATCTTTAAAAAAACATTTTTTCTAGGGACAGAAAACTATAGGTAGCGAGAGTGTCACTGTGTTTTACTGTGCTAATCCTTTTTTCTAGGGACAGGGAAGGACAGTGAGGGAAATTCTCCTTGTGTTATAATGTACTAAAGCATTGATCATCAACCATCTTTAAAAAAACATTTTTTCTAGGGACAGAAAACTATAGGTAGGGAGAGTGTCACTGTGTTTTACTGTGCTAATCCTTGTTTCTAGGGACAGGGAAGGACAGTGAGGGAAATTCTCCTTGTGCTATACTGTGCTAAAGCATTGATCATCAACCATCTTTAAAAAAACATTTTTTCTAGGGACAGAAAACTATAGGTAGCGAGAGTGTCACTGTGTTTTACTGTGCTAATCCTTGTTTCTAGGGACAGGGAAGGACAGTGAGGGAAATTCTCCTTGTGCTATACTGTGCTAAAGCATTGATCATCAACCATCTTTAAAAAAACATTTTTTCTAGGGACAGAAAACTATAGGTAGGGAGAGTGTCAGTGTGTTTTACTGTGCTAATCCTTGTTTCTAGGGACAGGGAAGGACAGTGAGGGAAATTCTCCTTGTGCTATACTGTGCTAAAGCATTGATCATCAACCATCTTTAAAAAAACATTTTTTCTAGGGACAGAAAACTATAGGTAGCGAGAGTGTCACTGTGTTTTACTGTGCTAATCCTTGTTTCTAGGGACAGGGAAGGACAGTGAGGGAAATTCTCCTTGTGCTATACTGTGCTAAAGCATTGATCATCAACCATCTTTAAAAAAACATTTTTTCTAGGGACAGAAAACTATAGGTAGGGAGAGTGTCAGTGTGTTTTACTGTGCTAATCCTTGTTTCTAGGGACAGGGAAGGACAGTGAGGGAAATTCTCCTTGTGCTATACTGTGCTAAAGCATTGATCATCAACCATCTTTAAAAAAACATTTTTTCTAGGGACAGAAAACTATAGGTAGCGAGAGTGTCACTGTGTTTTACTGTGCTAATCCTTGTTTCTAGGGACAGGGAAGGACAGTGAGGGAAATTCTCCTTGTGCTATACTGTGCTAAAGCATTCCTCATCAACCATCTTTAAAAAAACATTTTTTCTAGGGACAGAAAACTATAGGTAGCGAGAGTGTCACTGTGTTTTACTGTGCTAATCCTTGTTTCTAGGGACAGGGAAGGACAGTGAGGGAAATTCTCCTTGTGCTATACTGTGCTAAAGCATTGATCATCAACCATCTTTAAAAAAACATTTTTTCTAGGGACAGAAAACTATAGGTAGCGAGAGTGTCACAGTGTTTTACTGTGCTAATCCTTGTTTCTAGGGACAGGGAAGGACAGTGAGGGAAATTCTCCTTGTGCTATACTGTGCTAAAGCATTGATCATCAACCATCTTTAAAAAAACATTTTTTCTAGGGACAGAAAACTATAGGTAGCGAGAGTGTCACTGTGTTTTACTGTGCTAATCCTTGTTTCTAGGGACAGGGAAGGACAGTGAGGGAAATTCTCCTTGTGCTATACTGTGCTAAAGCATTGATCATCAACCATCTTTAAAAAAACATTTTTTCTAGGGACAGAAAACTATAGGTAGCGAGAGTGTCACTGTGTTTTACTGTGCTAATCCTTGTTTCTAGGGACAGGGAAGGACAGTGAGGGAAATTCTCCTTGTGTTATAATGTGCTAAAGCATTGATCATCAACCATCTTTAAAAAAACATTTTTTCTAGGGACAGAAAACTATAGGTAGGGAGAGTGTCAGTGTGTTTTACTGTGCTAATCCTTGTTTCTAGGGACAGGGAAGGACAGTGAGGGAAATTCTCCTTGTGCTATACTGTGCTAAAGCATTGATCATCAACCATCTTTAAAAAAACATTTTTTCTAGGGACAGAAAACTATAGGTAGCGAGAGTGTCACTGTGTTTTACTGTGCTAATCCTTGTTTCTAGGGACAGGGAAGGACAGTGAGGGAAATTCTCCTTGTGCTATACTGTGCTAAAGCATTGATCATCAACCATCTTTAAAAAAACATTTTTTCTAGGGACAGAAAACTATAGGTAGGGAGAGTGTCAGTGTGTTTTACTGTGCTAATCCTTGTTTCTAGGGACAGGGAAGGACAGTGAGGGAAATTCTCCTTGTGCTATACTGTGCTAAAGCATTGATCATCAACCATCTTTAAAAAAACATTTTTTCTAGGGACAGAAAACTATAGGTAGCGAGAGTGTCACTGTGTTTTACTGTGCTAATCCTTGTTTCTAGGGACAGGGAAGGACAGTGAGGGAAATTCTCCTTGTGCTATACTGTGCTAAAGCATTGATCATCAACCATCTTTAAAAAAACATTTTTTCTAGGGACAGAAAACTATAGGTAGCGAGAGTGTCACTGTGTTTTACTGTGCTAATCCTTGTTTCTAGGGACAGGGAAGGACAGTGAGGGAAATTCTCCTTGTGCTATACTGTGCTAAAGCATTGATCATCAACCATCTTTAAAAAAACATTTTTTCTAGGGACAGAAAACTATAGGTAGCGAGAGTGTCACTGTGTTTTACTGTGCTAATCCTTGTTTCTAGGGACAGGGAAGGACAGTGAGGGAAATTCTCCTTGTGCTATACTGTGCTAAAGCATTGATCATCAACCATCTTTAAAAAAACATTTTTTCTAGGGACAGAAAACTATAGGTAGCGAGAGTGTCACTGTGTTTTACTGTGCTAATCCTTGTTTCTAGGGACAGGGAAGGACAGTGAGGGAAATTCTCCTTGTGCTATACTGTGCTAAAGCATTGATCATCAACTATCTTTAAAAAAACATTTTTTCTAGGGACAGAAAACTATAGGTAGGGAGAGTGTCAGTGTGTTTTACTGTGCTAATCCTTGTTTCTAGGGACAGGGAAGGACAGTGAGGGAAATTCTCCTTGTGCTATACTGTGCTAAAGCATTGATCATCAACCATCTTTAAAAAAACATTTTTTTCTAGGGACAGAAAACTATAGGTAGCGAGAGTGTCACTGTGTTTTACTGTGCTAATCATTGTTTCTAGGGACAGGGAAGGACAGTGAGGGAAATTCTCCTTGTGCTATACTGTGCTAAAGCATTGATCATCAACCATCTTTAAAAAAACATTTTTTCTAGGGACAGAAAACTATAGGTAGCGAGAGTGTCACTGTGTTTTACTGTGCTAATCCTTGTTTCTAGGGACAGGGAAGGACAGTGAGGGAAATTCTCCTTGTGCTATACTGTGCTAAAGCATTGATCATCAACCATCTTTAAAAAAACATTTTTTCTAGGGACAGAAAACTATAGGTAGCGAGAGTGTCACTGTGTTTTACTGTGCTAATCCTTGTTTCTAGGGACAGGGAAGGACAGTGAGGGAAATTCTCCTTGTGCTATACTGTGCTAAAGCATTGATCATCAACCATCTTTAAAAAAACATTTTTTCTAGGGACAGAAAACTATAGGTAGCGAGAGTGTCACTGTGTTTTACTGTGCTAATCCTTGTTTCTAGGGACAGGGAAGGACAGTGAGGGAAATTCTCCTTGTGCTATACTGTGCTAAAGCATTGATCATCAACCATCTTTAAAAAAACATTTTTTCTAGGAACAGAAAACTATAGGTAGGGAGAGTGTCAGTGTGTTTTACTGTGCTAATCCTTGTTTCTAGGGACAGGGAAGGACAGTGAGGGAAATTCTCCTTGTGGTATACTGTGCTAAAGCATTCCTCATCAACCATCTTTAAAAAAACATTTTTTCTAGGGACAGAAAACTATAGGTAGCGAGAGTGTCACTGTGTTTTACTGTGCTAATCCTTGTTTCTAGGGACAGGGAAGGACAGTGAGGGAAATTCTCCTTGTGCTATACTGTGCTAAAGCATTGATCATCAACCATCTTTAAAAAAACATTTTTTCTAGGGACAGAAAACTATAGGTAGCGAGAGTGTCACTGTGTTTTACTGTGCTAATCCTTGTTTCTAGGGACAGGGAAGGACAGTGAGGGAAATTCTCCTTGTGCTATACTGTGCTAAAGCATTGATCATCAACCATCTTTAAAAAAACATTTTTTCTAGGGACAGAAAACTATAGGTAGCGAGAGTGTCACTGTGTTTTACTGTGCTAATCCTTGTTTCTAGGGACAGGGAAGGACAGTGAGGGAAATTCTCCTTGTGCTATACTGTGCTAAAGCATTGATCATCAACCATCTTTAAAAAAACATTTTTTCTAGGGACAGAAAACTATAGGTAGCGAGAGTGTCACTGTGTTTTACTGTGCTAATCCTTGTTTCTAGGGACAGGGAAGGACAGTGAGGGAAATTCTCCTTGTGTTATAATGTGCTAAAGCATTGATCATCAACCATCTTTAAAAAAACATTTTTTCTAGGGACAGAAAACTATAGGTAGGGAGAGTGTCAGTGTGTTTTACTGTGCTAATCCTTGTTTCTAGGGACAGGGAAGGACAGTGAGGGAAATTCTCCTTGTGCTATACTGTGCTAAAGCATTGATCATCAACCATCTTTAAAAAAACATTTTTTCTAGGGACAGAAAACTATAGGTAGCGAGAGTGTCACTGTGTTTTACTGTGCTAATCCTTGTTTCTAGGGACAGGGAAGGACAGTGAGGGAAATTCTCCTTGTGCTATACTGTGCTAAAGCATTGATCATCAACCATCTTTAAAAAAACATTTTTTCTAGGGACAGAAAACTATAGGTAGGGAGAGTGTCAGTGTGTTTTACTGTGCTAATCCTTGTTTCTAGGGACAGGGAAGGACAGTGAGGGAAATTCTCCTTGTGCTATACTGTGCTAAAGCATTGATCATCAACCATCTTTAAAAAAACATTTTTTCTAGGGACAGAAAACTATAGGTAGCGAGAGTGTCACTGTGTTTTACTGTGCTAATCCTTGTTTCTAGGGACAGGGAAGGACAGTGAGGGAAATTCTCCTTGTGCTATACTGTGCTAAAGCATTGATCATCAACCATCTTTAAAAAAACATTTTTTCTAGGGACAGAAAACTATAGGTAGCGAGAGTGTCACTGTGTTTTACTGTGCTAATCCTTGTTTCTAGGGACAGGGAAGGACAGTGAGGGAAATTCTCCTTGTGCTATACTGTGCTAAAGCATTGATCATCAACCATCTTTAAAAAAACATTTTTTCTAGGGACAGAAAACTATAGGTAGCGAGAGTGTCACTGTGTTTTACTGTGCTAATCCTTGTTTCTAGGGACAGGGAAGGACAGTGAGGGAAATTCTCCTTGTGCTATACTGTGCTAAAGCATTGATCATCAACCATCTTTAAAAAAACATTTTTTCTAGGGACAGAAAACTATAGGTAGGGAGAGTGTCAGTGTGTTTTACTGTGCTAATCCTTGTTTCTAGGGACAGGGAAGGACAGTGAGGGAAATTCTCCTTGTGCTATACTGTGCTAAAGCATTGATCATCAACCATCTTTAATAAAACATTTTTTCTAGGGACAGAAAACTATAGGTAGCGAGAGTGTCACTGTGTTTTACTGTGCTAATCCTTGTTTCTAGGGACAGGGAAGGACAGTGAGGGAAATTCTCCTTGTGCTATACTGTGCTAAAGCATTGATCATCAACTATCTTTAAAAAAACATTTTTTCTAGGGACAGAAAACTATAGGTAGCGAGAGTGTCACTGTGTTTTACTGTGCTAATCCTTGTTTCTAGGGACAGGGAAGGACAGTGAGGGAAATTCTCCTTGTGCTATACTGTGCTAAAGCATTGATCATCAACTATCTTTAAAAAAACATTTTTTCTAGGGACAGAAAACTATAGGTAGCGAGAGTGTCACTGTGTTTTACTGTGCTAATCCTTGTTTCTAGGGACAGGGAAGGACAGTGAGGGAAATTCTCCTTGTGCTATACTGTGCTAAAGCATTGATCATCAACTATCTTTAAAAAAACATTTTTTCTAGGGACAGAAAACTATAGGTAGCGAGAGTGTCACTGTGTTTTACTGTGCTAATCCTTGTTTCTAGGGACAGGGAAGGACAGTGAGGGAAATTCTCCTTGTGCTATACTGTGCTAAAGCATTGATCATCAACCATCTTTAAAAAAACATTTTTTCTAGGGACAGAAAACTATAGGTAGGGAGAGTGTCAGTGTGTTTTACTGTGCTAATCCTTGTTTCTAGGGACAGGGAAGGACAGTGAGGGAAATTCTCCTTGTGCTATACTGTGCTAAAGCATTGATCATCAACCATCTTTAAAAAAACATTTTTTTCTAGGGACAGAAAACTATAGGTAGCGAGAGTGTCACTGTGTTTTACTGTGCTAATCATTGTTTCTAGGGACAGGGAAGGACAGTGAGGGAAATTCTCCTTGTGCTATACTGTGCTAAAGCATTGATCATCAACCATCTTTAAAAAAACATTTTTTCTAGGGACAGAAAACTATAGGTAGCGAGAGTGTCACTGTGTTTTACTGTGCTAATCCTTGTTTCTAGGGACAGGGAAGGACAGTGAGGGAAATTCTCCTTGTGCTATACTGTGCTAAAGCATTGATCATCAACCATCTTTAAAAAAACATTTTTTCTAGGGACAGAAAACTATAGGTAGCGAGAGTGTCACTGTGTTTTACTGTGCTAATCCTTGTTTCTAGGGACAGGGAAGGACAGTGAGGGAAATTCTCCTTGTGCTATACTGTGCTAAAGCATTGATCATCAACCATCTTTAAAAAAACATTTTTTCTAGGGACAGAAAACTATAGGTAGCGAGAGTGTCACTGTGTTTTACTGTGCTAATCCTTGTTTCTAGGGACAGGGAAGGACAGTGAGGGAAATTCTCCTTGTGCTATACTGTGCTAAAGCATTGATCATCAACCATCTTTAAAAAAACATTTTTTCTAGGGACAGAAAACTATAGGTAGCGAGAGTGTCACTGTGTTTTACTGTGCTAATCCTTGTTTCTAGGGACAGGGAAGGACTGTGAGGGAAATTCTCCTTGTGCTATACTGTGCTAAAGCATTGATCATCAACCATCTTTAAAAAAACATTTTTTCTAGGGACAGAAAACTATAGGTAGCGAGAGTGTCACTGTGTTTTACTGTGCTAATCCTTGTTTCTAGGGACAGGGAAGGACAGTGAGGGAAATTCTCCTTGTGCTATACTGTGCTAAAGCATTGATCATCAACCATCTTTAAAAAAACATTTTTTCTAGGGACAGAAAACTATAGGTAGCGAGAGTGTCACTGTGTTTTACTGTGCTAATCCTTGTTTCTAGGGACAGGGAAGGACAGTGAGGGAAATTCTCCTTGTGCTATACTGTGCTAAAGCATTGATCATCAACCATCTTTAAAAAAACATTTTTTCTAGGAACAGAAAACTATAGGTAGGGAGAGTGTCAGTGTGTTTTACTGTGCTAATCCTTGTTTCTAGGGACAGGGAAGGACAGTGAGGGAAATTCTCCTTGTGCTATACTGTGCTAAAGCATTGATCATCAACCATCTTTAAAAAAACATTTTTTCTAGGGACAGAAAACTATAGGTAGCGAGAGTGTCACTGTGTTTTACTGTGCTAATCCTTGTTTCTAGGGACAGGGAAGGACAGTGAGGGAAATTCTCCTTGTGCTATACTGTGCTAAAGCATTGATCATCAACCATCTTTAAAAAAACATTTTTTCTAGGGACAGAAAACTATAGGTAGCGAGAGTGTCACTGTGTTTTACTGTGCTAATCCTTGTTTCTAGGGACAGGGAAGGACAGTGAGGGAAATTCTCCTTGTGCTATACTGTGCTAAAGCATTGATCATCAACCATCTTTAAAAAAACATTTTTTCTAGGGACAGAAAACTATAGGTAGCGAGAGTGTCAGTGTGTTTTACTGTGCTAATCCTTGTTTCTAGGGACAGGGAAGGACAGTGAGGGAAATTCTCCTTGTGCTATACTGTGCTAAAGCATTGATCATCAACCATCTTTAAAAAAACATTTTTTCTAGGGACAGAAAACTATAGGTAGCGAGAGTGTCAGTGTGTTTTACTGTGCTAATCCTTGTTTCTAGGGACAGAGAAGGACAGTGAGGGAAATTCTCCTTGTGCTATACTGTGCTAAAGCATTGATCATCAACCATCTTTAAAAAAACATTTTTTCTAGGGACAGAAAACTATAGGTAGGGAGAGTGTCAGTGTGTTTTACTGTGCTAATCCTTGTTTCTAGGGACAGGGAAGGACAGTGAGGGAAATTCTCCTTGTGCTATACTGTGCTAAAGCATTGATCATCAACCATCTTTAAAAAAACATTTTTTCTAGGGACAGAAAACTATAGGTAGCGAGAGTGTCACTGTGTTTTACTGTGCTAATCCTTGTTTCTAGGGACAGGGAAGGACAGTGAGGGAAATTCTCCTTGTGCTATACTGTGCTAAAGCATTCCTCATCAACCATCTTTAAAAAAACATTTTTTCTAGGGACAGAAAACTATAGGTAGCGAGAGTGTCACTGTGTTTTACTGTGCTAATCCTTGTTTCTAGGGACAGGGAAGGACAGTGAGGGAAATTCTCCTTGTGCTATACTGTGCTAAAGCATTGATCATCAACCATCTTTAAAAAAACATTTTTTCTAGGGACAGAAAACTATAGGTAGCGAGAGTGTCACAGTGTTTTACTGTGCTAATCCTTGTTTCTAGGGACAGGGAAGGACAGTGAGGGAAATTCTCCTTGTGCTATACTGTGCTAAAGCATTGATCATCAACCATCTTTAAAAAAACATTTTTTCTAGGGACAGAAAACTATAGGTAGCGAGAGTGTCACTGTGTTTTACTGTGCTAATCCTTGTTTCTAGGGACAGGGAAGGACAGTGAGGGAAATTCTCCTTGTGCTATACTGTGCTAAAGCATTGATCATCAACCATCTTTAAAAAAACATTTTTTCTAGGGACAGAAAACTATAGGTAGCGAGAGTGTCACTGTGTTTTACTGTGCTAATCCTTGTTTCTAGGGACAGGGAAGGACAGTGAGGGAAATTCTCCTTGTGTTATAATGTGCTAAAGCATTGATCATCAACCATCTTTAAAAAAACATTTTTTCTAGGGACAGAAAACTATAGGTAGGGAGAGTGTCAGTGTGTTTTACTGTGCTAATCCTTGTTTCTAGGGACAGGGAAGGACAGTGAGGGAAATTCTCCTTGTGCTATACTGTGCTAAAGCATTGATCATCAACCATCTTTAAAAAAACATTTTTTCTAGGGACAGAAAACTATAGGTAGCGAGAGTGTCACTGTGTTTTACTGTGCTAATCCTTGTTTCTAGGGACAGGGAAGGACAGTGAGGGAAATTCTCCTTGTGCTATACTGTGCTAAAGCATTGATCATCAACCATCTTTAAAAAAACATTTTTTCTAGGGACAGAAAACTATAGGTAGCGAGAGTGTCACTGTGTTTTACTGTGCTAATCCTTGTTTCTAGGGACAGGGAAGGACAGTGAGGGAAATTCTCCTTGTGCTATACTGTGCTAAAGCATTGATCATCAACCATCTTTAAAAAAACATTTTTTCTAGGGACAGAAAACTATAGGTAGCGAGAGTGTCACTGTGTTTTACTGTGCTAATCCTTGTTTCTAGGGACAGGGAAGGACAGTGAGGGAAATTCTCCTTGTGCTATACTGTGCTAAAGCATTGATCATCAACCATCTTTAAAAAAACATTTTTTCTAGGGACAGAAAACTATAGGTAGCGAGAGTGTCACTGTGTTTTACTGTGCTAATCCTTGTTTCTAGGGACAGGGAAGGACAGTGAGGGAAATTCTCCTTGTGCTATACTGTGCTAAAGCATTGATCATCAACCATCTTTAAAAAAACATTTTTTCTAGGGACAGAAAACTATAGGTAGCGAGAGTGTCACTGTGTTTTACTGTGCTAATCCTTGTTTCTAGGGACAGGGAAGGACAGTGAGGGAAATTCTCCTTGTGCTATACTGTGCTAAAGCATTGATCATCAACTATCTTTAAAAAAACATTTTTTCTAGGGACAGAAAACTATAGGTAGGGAGAGTGTCAGTGTGTTTTACTGTGCTAATCCTTGTTTCTAGGGACAGGGAAGGACAGTGAGGGAAATTCTCCTTGTGCTATACTGTGCTAAAGCATTGATCATCAACCATCTTTAAAAAAACATTTTTTTCTAGGGACAGAAAACTATAGGTAGCGAGAGTGTCACTGTGTTTTACTGTGCTAATCATTGTTTCTAGGGACAGGGAAGGACAGTGAGGGAAATTCTCCTTGTGCTATACTGTGCTAAAGCATTGATCATCAACCATCTTTAAAAAAACATTTTTTCTAGGGACAGAAAACTATAGGTAGCGAGAGTGTCACTGTGTTTTACTGTGCTAATCCTTGTTTCTAGGGACAGGGAAGGACAGTGAGGGAAATTCTCCTTGTGCTATACTGTGCTAAAGCATTGATCATCAACCATCTTTAAAAAAACATTTTTTCTAGGGACAGAAAACTATAGGTAGCGAGAGTGTCACTGTGTTTTACTGTGCTAATCCTTGTTTCTAGGGACAGGGAAGGACAGTGAGGGAAATTCTCCTTGTGCTATACTGTGCTAAAGCATTGATCATCAACCATCTTTAAAAAAACATTTTTTCTAGGGACAGAAAACTATAGGTAGCGAGAGTGTCACTGTGTTTTACTGTGCTAATCCTTGTTTCTAGGGACAGGGAAGGACAGTGAGGGAAATTCTCCTTGTGCTATACTGTGCTAAAGCATTGATCATCAACCATCTTTAAAAAAACATTTTTTCTAGGAACAGAAAACTATAGGTAGGGAGAGTGTCAGTGTGTTTTACTGTGCTAATCCTTGTTTCTAGGGACAGGGAAGGACAGTGAGGGAAATTCTCCTTGTGGTATACTGTGCTAAAGCATTCCTCATCAACCATCTTTAAAAAAACATTTTTTCTAGGGACAGAAAACTATAGGTAGCGAGAGTGTCACTGTGTTTTACTGTGCTAATCCTTGTTTCTAGGGACAGGGAAGGACAGTGAGGGAAATTCTCCTTGTGCTATACTGTGCTAAAGCATTGATCATCAACCATCTTTAAAAAAACATTTTTTCTAGGGACAGAAAACTATAGGTAGCGAGAGTGTCACTGTGTTTTACTGTGCTAATCCTTGTTTCTAGGGACAGGGAAGGACAGTGAGGGAAATTCTCCTTGTGCTATACTGTGCTAAAGCATTGATCATCAACCATCTTTAAAAAAACATTTTTTCTAGGGACAGAAAACTATAGGTAGCGAGAGTGTCACTGTGTTTTACTGTGCTAATCCTTGTTTCTAGGGACAGGGAAGGACAGTGAGGGAAATTCTCCTTGTGCTATACTGTGCTAAAGCATTGATCATCAACCATCTTTAAAAAAACATTTTTTCTAGGGACAGAAAACTATAGGTAGCGAGAGTGTCACTGTGTTTTACTGTGCTAATCCTTGTTTCTAGGGACAGGGAAGGACAGTGAGGGAAATTCTCCTTGTGTTATAATGTGCTAAAGCATTGATCATCAACCATCTTTAAAAAAACATTTTTTCTAGGGACAGAAAACTATAGGTAGGGAGAGTGTCAGTGTGTTTTACTGTGCTAATCCTTGTTTCTAGGGACAGGGAAGGACAGTGAGGGAAATTCTCCTTGTGCTATACTGTGCTAAAGCATTGATCATCAACCATCTTTAAAAAAACATTTTTTCTAGGGACAGAAAACTATAGGTAGCGAGAGTGTCACTGTGTTTTACTGTGCTAATCCTTGTTTCTAGGGACAGGGAAGGACAGTGAGGGAAATTCTCCTTGTGCTATACTGTGCTAAAGCATTGATCATCAACCATCTTTAAAAAAACATTTTTTCTAGGGACAGAAAACTATAGGTAGGGAGAGTGTCAGTGTGTTTTACTGTGCTAATCCTTGTTTCTAGGGACAGGGAAGGACAGTGAGGGAAATTCTCCTTGTGCTATACTGTGCTAAAGCATTGATCATCAACCATCTTTAAAAAAACATTTTTTCTAGGGACAGAAAACTATAGGTAGCGAGAGTGTCACTGTGTTTTACTGTGCTAATCCTTGTTTCTAGGGACAGGGAAGGACAGTGAGGGAAATTCTCCTTGTGCTATACTGTGCTAAAGCATTGATCATCAACCATCTTTAAAAAAACATTTTTTCTAGGGACAGAAAACTATAGGTAGCGAGAGTGTCACTGTGTTTTACTGTGCTAATCCTTGTTTCTAGGGACAGGGAAGGACAGTGAGGGAAATTCTCCTTGTGCTATACTGTGCTAAAGCATTGATCATCAACCATCTTTAAAAAAACATTTTTTCTAGGGACAGAAAACTATAGGTAGCGAGAGTGTCACTGTGTTTTACTGTGCTAATCCTTGTTTCTAGGGACAGGGAAGGACAGTGAGGGAAATTCTCCTTGTGCTATACTGTGCTAAAGCATTGATCATCAACCATCTTTAAAAAAACATTTTTTCTAGGGACAGAAAACTATAGGTAGGGAGAGTGTCAGTGTGTTTTACTGTGCTAATCCTTGTTTCTAGGGACAGGGAAGGACAGTGAGGGAAATTCTCCTTGTGCTATACTGTGCTAAAGCATTGATCATCAACCATCTTTAATAAAACATTTTTTCTAGGGACAGAAAACTATAGGTAGCGAGAGTGTCACTGTGTTTTACTGTGCTAATCCTTGTTTCTAGGGACAGGGAAGGACAGTGAGGGAAATTCTCCTTGTGCTATACTGTGCTAAAGCATTGATCATCAACTATCTTTAAAAAAACATTTTTTCTAGGGACAGAAAACTATAGGTAGCGAGAGTGTCACTGTGTTTTACTGTGCTAATCCTTGTTTCTAGGGACAGGGAAGGACAGTGAGGGAAATTCTCCTTGTGCTATACTGTGCTAAAGCATTGATCATCAACCATCTTTAAAAAAACATTTTTTCTAGGGACAGAAAACTATAGGTAGGGAGAGTGTCAGTGTGTTTTACTGTGCTAATCCTTGTTTCTAGGGACAGGGAAGGACAGTGAGGGAAATTCTCCTTGTGCTATACTGTGCTAAAGCATTGATCATCAACCATCTTTAAAAAAACATTTTTTTCTAGGGACAGAAAACTATAGGTAGCGAGAGTGTCACTGTGTTTTACTGTGCTAATCATTGTTTCTAGGGACAGGGAAGGACAGTGAGGGAAATTCTCCTTGTGCTATACTGTGCTAAAGCATTGATCATCAACCATCTTTAAAAAAACATTTTTTCTAGGGACAGAAAACTATAGGTAGCGAGAGTGTCACTGTGTTTTACTGTGCTAATCCTTGTTTCTAGGGACAGGGAAGGACAGTGAGGGAAATTCTCCTTGTGCTATACTGTGCTAAAGCATTGATCATCAACCATCTTTAAAAAAACATTTTTTCTAGGGACAGAAAACTATAGGTAGCGAGAGTGTCACTGTGTTTTACTGTGCTAATCCTTGTTTCTAGGGACAGGGAAGGACAGTGAGGGAAATTCTCCTTGTGCTATACTGTGCTAAAGCATTGATCATCAACCATCTTTAAAAAAACATTTTTTCTAGGGACAGAAAACTATAGGTAGCGAGAGTGTCACTGTGTTTTACTGTGCTAATCCTTGTTTCTAGGGACAGGGAAGGACAGTGAGGGAAATTCTCCTTGTGCTATACTGTGCTAAAGCATTGATCATCAACCATCTTTAAAAAAACATTTTTTCTAGGGACAGAAAACTATAGGTAGCGAGAGTGTCACTGTGTTTTACTGTGCTAATCCTTGTTTCTAGGGACAGGGAAGGACAGTGAGGGAAATTCTCCTTGTGCTATACTGTGCTAAAGCATTGATCATCAACCATCTTTAAAAAAACATTTTTTCTAGGGACAGAAAACTATAGGTAGCGAGAGTGTCACTGTGTTTTACTGTGCTAATCCTTGTTTCTAGGGACAGGGAAGGACAGTGAGGGAAATTCTCCTTGTGCTATACTGTGCTAAAGCATTGATCATCAACCATCTTTAAAAAAACATTTTTTCTAGGGACAGAAAACTATAGGTAGCGAGAGTGTCACTGTGTTTTACTGTGCTAATCCTTGTTTCTAGGGACAGGGAAGGACAGTGAGGGAAATTCTCCTTGTGCTATACTGTGCTAAAGCATTGATCATCAACCATCTTTAAAAAAACATTTTTTCTAGGGACAGAAAACTATAGGTAGCGAGAGTGTCAGTGTGTTTTACTGTGCTAATCCTTGTTTCTAGGGACAGGGAAGGACAGTGAGGGAAATTCTCCTTGTGCTATACTGTGCTAAAGCATTGATCATCAACCATCTTTAAAAAAACATTTTTTCTAGGGACAGAAAACTATAGGTAGCGAGAGTGTCAGTGTTTTTTACTGTGCTAATCCTTGTTTCTAGGGACAGAGAAGGACAGTGAGGGAAATTCTCCTTGTGCTATACTGTGCTAAAGCATTGATCATCAACCATCTTTAAAAAAACATTTTTTCTAGGGACAGAAAACTATAGGTAGCGAGAGTGTCACTGTGTTTTACTGTGCTAATCCTTGTTTCTAGGGACAGGGAAGGACAGTGAGGGAAATTCTCCTTGTGCTATACTGTGCTAAAGCATTGATCATCAACCATCTTTAAAAAAACATTTTTTCTAAGGACAGAAAACTATAGGTAGCGAGAGTGTCACTGTGTTTTACTGTGCTAATCCTTGTTTCTAGGGACAGGGAAGGACAGTGAGGGAAATTCTCCTTGTGCTATACTGTGCTAAAGCATTGATCATCAACCATCTTTGAAATCCTTGTTTTTTGGACAGTCAGGGAAATTGTCATTGTGCTATTCTGTGCGAAAGCAATCATCCTCAACCATATTTTGAAATCCTTAAGTAAAGGGACAGAGAAGGACACCTTAAGGTAGCCCTTATTGCTTTTTTCCCATCTCCCTGCAGGCCATCCATTAGAATGTCTGGAAGGCAAACAAGGAGAGGCAGACAGTCAGGAGGCAATAAAAGAGGGCAAGCAGGCTCTGTGTCTGGGGGCAACAGTGCTGGTCGTGGACGCGGTGCATTGTCATCAGCACATGGCCATGGGACACGCTTGTCCTTCTTTTCGGCAGCTGGACATGTTGAGCCACATCATGCCGAAGACTTGGTAGAGTGGATGACCAAGCCCTCCTCCTCCTCCTCATCCTCTCTCACCCAGGCTCAGGGTACTGGCAAAGCAGCTGCCAAAGCGTCCTCTTCCCTGGTATCAATGTCAGACTCATCATCAGTCACTCCTTCCCTAGACCCACCATGTCCTCCTCCTGAGGAGTCCCCCGAACTGTTTGAGCACAGTGTTGGGTACATGCTCCAGGAGGATGCCCAGTGTTTCGAAGGGTCTGATGATGAAACCCAGCTACAGGAAGGCAGTAGCGTGAGAGCAGACAGAGGGGATGCTCAAGAAGGACACCAATCTGGCAGTCATGTTCCAGCAGCTGCAGCATACTGCCAGATTGGCTCCAGTGATGAGGAGGGAGGGGATGATGAGGTCACTGACTCCACGTGGGTGCCTAATAGGAGAGAGGAGGAGGAGGAGGATGAGGAGGAGGCACATCTCCAACGAGGCAGGATGCCCTTTGGTGGCCAGCGTAAGGGCAGTACACCGACGGAATCACACCGCAGAGCTCCGCCTGTGCAGGGCGCTGCCTCTGCCCGTCATTCAAAAAGTTCTTTGGTGTGGGCCTTTTTTGAGGCTAGTGCATCAGATCGCACAGCTGCTGTTTGCAACATATGTCTCAAGCGTATATCGCGTGGCCAAAACATCAGCCGCTTGGGTACCACATGCCTGACCAGACATATGTTGACCTGCCATGCAGCTCGTTGGCAAGCCTACCTCAAAGACCCACACCAAAGAACAAAGCGTACCTCTCCTTGCACCGCATCAGCTGGGATCTCCAACCCCACTATAACTTCAGTCCTCTCTGAAACATGCACTGAGAGGAATGAAGGTGTAGAATTAGGTGTGTCACAGCCAAGTACTTGCGGCCACTCTGCTAGCAGTACACCGACGTCCGATTCTAGCAGGCAAATTTCCCTGCCCCAGCTGCTGGACCGTCGAAAGAAGTTCACTCCCAGCCATCCACATGCCCAGCGGTTGAATGCTAGCTTGGCTAAATTGCTAGCCCTTCAACTGCTGCCTTTTCAGTTGGTAGACTCGGCCCCCTTCCGTGAGTTTGTGCAATGTGCGGTTCCTCAGTGGCAGGTTCCCAAACGCCACTTTTTCTCACGGAAGGCTATTCCGGCTCTCTACCGGCATGTGGAAGGCAATGTCTTGGCCTCGCTGGACAGGGCGGTCAGCGGTAAGGTGCATATTACCGCTGACTCATGGTCCAGCAGGCATGGACAGGGACGTTACCTTTCTTTCACGGCCCATTGGGTCACTCTTTTGGCAGCTGGGAAGGATGCAGGACAAGGTGCAGTAGTGTTGGAGGTTGTTCCACCGCCACGCCTACAAAATGCTACTAGTGGTTGTGACACACCTCTCTCCTCCACCCCCTCCTCTTCTTCTTCCTCCATGGCCTCTTCCTGTGGTTTGTCCTCTGAACCAGCGGTGCTCCGTAGCCGTTCAAGGGGCTACGCAAGTACGCAGGCAAAAAGATGCCATGCCGTGCTTGCGCTGGTGTGTTTGGGGGACAGAAGCCACACTGGGGCAGAGGTCCTGTCTGCTCTGCAGGGCCAGGCCGAGAGGTGGTTGACGCCACGCCAGCTTAAGCCAGGAATGGTGGTTTGCGACAATGGCACCAACCTCCTCTCCGCCCTCCGACAGGGACAACTGACCCATGTGCCCTGTGTGGCTCACGTCCTTAACCTGGTGGTGCAGCGGTTCTTGGGCAGGTACCCGGGCTTACAGGATGTCCTGAGGCAGGCCAGGAAAGTCTGTGTGCATTTCCGCAGATCTTATAATGCCAGTGCTCGCCTGGCTGAGCTGCAAAAGGAGTTGAACCTGCCCAAGAACCGCCTTATATGTGACATGCCCACCAGGTGGAACTCAACGTTGGCCATGCTGCAGCGGCTGCACACGCAGCAGAGGGCCATCAATGAGTACCTGTGCGACTACGGCACCAGGACAGGGTCAGGGGAGCTTGTTTTTTTTTCTCCACGCCAGTGGGGCATGATCAGGGATGCATGCACTGTCCTGGCACCATTTGAGGAGGCCACGAGGATGGTGAGCTGTGACAGTGCATGCATCAGTGACACTGTACCTCTTGTCCACCTGTTGGAGCACACGCTGCGTGGAATAATGGACAGGGCACTTGAGGCAGAACAGAGGCAGGAAGAGGAGGACTTCCTTGCCTCTCAAGGCCCCCTTTACCCAGACAGTGTTCCTTCTGTCCCACCCATCGCACAGGAAGAGGAGGAGGAGGAGGAGGAGGAGGATTGTGTCAGCATGGAGGTGGAGGCTGGCACTCAGCATCATCAGCAGCAGTCTTTTAGGGATGATTTACAGTCCCAAGAAACCAGTGGACTTGTATGTGGCTGGGAGGAGGTGGCTGCGGATCATGTCGTCCTTAGTGACCCAGAGGACTCCGGACCGAATGCCTCAGCTAACCTACGCTGCATGGCCTCCCTGATCCTGCAAAGTCTGCGGAAGGATCCTCGTATTCTTCGGATCAAGGAGAGGGACCATTACTGGCTGGCCACTCTCCTTGATCCACGGTACAAGGGTAAGGTTGCGGACCTTATGTTACCGTCGCAGAGGGAGCAGAGGATGAGACAACTCCGGGAGGCCTTGCAGAAAGGTCTGTGCAACGCGTTCCCAGAGACTGGGAGGTTACAAACTCCTGGTCCTGGACAACGAGTTGCTGAGGCTTCGGCCAGTCAAAGAAGGAGCGGTGGGGAAGGTGGCCGTCTGACCGATGCGTTCAGACAATTCTTTAGTCCGCAGCCCCAAAGTATGATCGGTTCCAGCAACCATCGCCAGCGTCTGATAAACATGGTGCAGGAATATCTAGGGGCAAGGTCAGACTTGGACACCTTCCCCACCGAAAATCCTCTGGCTTACTGGGTCTTGAGGATGGATCACTGGCCAGAGCTTGCACAGTATGCAATTGAGCTACTGGCCTGTCCTGCATCCAGCGTTCTTTCGGAACGCACATTCAGTGCTGCTGGAGGATTTGTCACGGATCACAGGGTGCGCCTGTCCACCGACTCGGTTGATCGACTGACTTTCATCAAGATGAACCAGTCTTGGATCACCACCAGCTACCACACACCTGATGCTGATATAACAGACTAATTGATTTTAACATGTCACATCCCTTCAAGACTGATGCTGATGCTGAGTGCCTGTGCTGTTATGTTGACTGGCTATCCTCCTCCTCCGAGTCCTCAATGATACGATTGATGATGATAGCTTGGAAGATCATTTTTGTTTATGGGTGCCGCCACCAGTGGCTAAGGCCCAATTTTTCAGCCCCTGTTTAACAGGGGCGTGTAATTAAAATTTTTGAAGCAATACTTTGCAACAGGGCTCATTGCTGTGCTCCAAGTACAGTATCTGTGAGGGGTTGCAGTGTTGTGCCACCAGTGCCTAAGGCCCAATTTTTCAGCCCCTGTTCAACAGGGGCATGTAATTACAATTCTTGATCTAATAATTCACAGCAGGGCCCATTGCTGCACCCACCAAGAGTAACTCTGAGGGCTTACAGTGTTGTGGCAACGCCACCACCACCACCACCACGAAAGGCCCAATTTTTCAGCCCCTGTTCAACAGGGGCATGCAATTACAATTCTTGATCTAATAATTCACAGCAGGGCCCATTGCTGCACCCACCAAGAGTAACTGTCAGGGCTTACAGTGTTGTGGCACCAGCACCACCATCAAAGGCCCAATTTTTACTACCACTGTTCAACAATTATATGTAATTACAATTCCTGATATAATAGTTGACAGCAGGGCGTTCCAGCACCAACCAAGAGTAACTGTGAGTGCTTACAGTGTTGTACCAACAACTAAGGGGCCTATTTCTGCAGAGTATATACGGCAGGTCCCTACTTTCAAACATCCAACTTACAAACGACTCCTACTTGCAAACGCAAGAAGACAACAGGAAGTGAGAGGAAATCTACCCCTAGGAAGGAAAATTCTCTCCTGTAAGAATTAATATGGGAGAAAGGTGTCTCCGCTGTACTGATGCTTTATCACCAATCCTTGTTTCAAGAAAAACACCACATTTCAAAAACAGTTGTCATTGGGACGGAAAGTGAGGTGAAATGTTCTGAACAGGGGCACAGACAGCAAAACAAATGTTACAGGGGTGATAACCCTTACCTATGTTTTCCAAAAAGTTTAAAAATAGATTTTTGGGCTGGAGCTACACTTAAACAATGTACCTGTTCAAAATTACAAACAGATTCTACATAAGAACAAACCTACAGTCCCTGTCTTGTATGCACCGCCTGTATACGGCTGTTCAGAGTATATAGGGCCTTTTTTATTTTATGTGCGGGGTTCCCCTTAATATCCATACAAGACCCAAAGGGGCTGGTAATGGGCTGGGGTGGGGGGGGGGGGTCATGGGGTAGCTATGCCATTTTTCTTAAAGATTTTCATCCATATTACCGGGACCAGACATTACATTAAAGCCGCAAGCAGTTTTAAATGGCTTTTTTTTCCTTTAGAAGTGTCATTTTGTGCAGGGACAGTTCTAAACACGGGAAACACGTGGCACTTCACAGGCATACTTTAGACACCCCCCAGGTACGATATTTAAAGGAATATTTGACTTTTTTTTTTCACTTTATGCATCATTAAAATGACTGCTCCCGAAAAACGACCGTTTTTAAAACTTCTTTTTGCATTGATACATGTCCCCTGGTGCAGAACCCGGGTTCCCAAACCCTTTTTAGGACAATAACATGCATAATAGTCGTTATAATTAGCACTTTAGAATTCGAACGTTCGCATCCATTGTATTTAATAGGGTTCTAATGTTCGTACGAACGTTCGGTCCGTTCGCGGGTTCTGGTGCGAACCGAACCCGGGGGTGTTCGGCTCATCACTAGTTGTGTACATGGTAGATCTTATGTGGGCCAGGCTCCAATCTAATAATATTGTTTGTATCCCTAACAGCAACCCCCAGTGTCTCCTGTTTTCTCATGGTGTAAGTTTTAGTATTATTTT